>ML660201.1:15787031-16004994 GCA_007570785.1 Antilocapra americana
GGCTTATATATATATATATATATATATATATATATATATATATATTCATGTATTATAATGTTGCCTTTTTATTTCCAATAGATTTGATGTAAGGTCAAATACTAAGATGGAATAAAGATCACTGGTGGGTGCAAGAACATACATTTTATTATTTTGCGTACATTTTTATATGCTTAAAATATTTAGTAGTAATACTGTTGAAGCATCTCCTTTTTCTCTTAAGAGTCTTTGCAGAGGTACAAAATCCAGCCGCCCCCCCCCCTCCACCCTTACCACTGTTTTATTTAGAAGGCCTCAGATACACATGAGTTACAGTGTCTGCTCAGAGTCGGGGGGCGGTGGGAAGAGAGGTGGAACCCTTTATCAGAGCGAAATTCCATTCACTGTGTACTAATCTATTCCTGTGGCTGGGCCCAGTCTGTTTGGTGCTCAAAAGTCAATCTTGAAAATCCCAACAGGGACATGCTGTGTAAATATTCTGAGCAGAAACCTAGGGATACATATAGTTAACCCGCATCCCCTCACTGTCAACATTTGGAAGGCCCAGACAGAAATGGCTGTCGTGTATTAAGAAGGGAGCCCTATATAAATTTAGTAAGCAGAATATTACACAAATACTTTACTGTGTGAAATTATTGATGCAACCAACTAAGCCAGGGTAGATGAAGTTACCCCTAATTCAATTAGTCATAATTTCGTACATGTAAAATTGTGGGATTTATGTAGTGATAGGAAGATCAGAAATGTACCATTATCTTTGAATGCACTTATTGTATTTACCTTTCTAGCAATACTTTATCTTGGATTGATCTCTCATAGAGTAGATTAGGAGCAAATGCTTGAAATTGGAAAGGCTAAAAAAATGGATTTTGGGGGTAAAATCAGCAGATTTCAGGTTGTCATTCACATAAAATAAAAATGTTTGTGTGCCTTTAAGATGGAAATGAAAGGGACTGTTTCAGATGCAAACAAATAATACTGAGGTAAAAATGGAATGAAAGGCGGATAAGTCACTTGGTTCAGTCCTTTAGTCTCACAAGATAGAAAGCAGAGGACCTGTGAGAGCCTTGCGAATAACCACAGTCTACTTAACAGCAAGTAGCAGTTATTCAAGTGGGGACAAAAGAGTTGGGTTTAACTGTGTTAATCGTGTATATGCTTGGGGATCATTAATGAAAGGACATTGACTCTTTACAGTAATATAGATTACTACTAAATATTCACTTATAAATATTTGTTGAATACCTACTATATCCAGATACTGTTGGGTATTAGTGATCACGTGCTAAGTAAAAACAGAGCTTATGCAGTCAGAATGCAAATATATAATTGCATCTATTAGCAAGTTCTATGAAGGAGAGAGACACTCTGTCCATAATTGGGGAGGTTGATCAGCGAGGTCGGGCAAGGTAAGGCAAGGCCTCTTTGAGGAGGTGATGTGGGAGCTACAACCTCAAGCTATAAGAGGAAGGAAGGGGGCCAGTACAGCAAGACCATATCCCTGGTTCACTGCTAAAGGGTTTCCATTTCACGCCATGCATTTTTCAGGTTGATACATGAACAAGACAGGCAAAGATGCCAGTCCTTAAAGAGCTTACATATTTGAAAAGATGGGGTCGTTGAATGATAAACATAATTAAGTGGTATAGTACATTAGAAGGTGACATGTAGGGCTTCCCTGGTGGCTCACTGGTAAAGAATCCACCTGCCAGTGCAGGGAACGCAGGCTCCATCCCTGGGCCGGGAAGATGCCACGTGCGTCAGAGCAGCTAAGCCCGTGCACCACAGCTACTGAACCCACACTCTAGAGCCCAAGAGCCACAACTTCTGAAGTCTGAGATGCCTAGAGCCTGTGCTCCACAGAGAGAGAAGCCACCACGATGAGAAGACTGTACCCCGCAACCCGGGAGTAGCCCCCACTCACCACAACTAAAGAAAAGCCCACACAGCAAGGAAGACCCGGCATAGCCAAAATGAGAGAAATAAAGTGACATGCAAGAGTGGAGAGCAAAGAAAATCAACAGTGTCTTTAAGCTGTGGGCAGCTCACACATCTCAACAGAATAATCAAGGTGGGCTTCATTACCAAGATGAGGAAGGGGATGGTTGACTGATGATAACCTGAGGGAGAGATGAGCTCTGCAGGTACCTGGCCGAACAGTGTTTCAGTTCCAAAGCTGGGAGTGCGTATCACAGGTTCAGGAAATGGAGGAGGCCAGGCTGGCTGGAGCAAAGTGGAAGAGCATAGGACTGCAGGAGAAAAGGCTGGAAAAGTCTGCTGGGGAGGCCATGGAGGGTCTTAGAGCTGTTGCTGGAGTTTGGCTTCTGCTCTTCATGAGTAGGCAGCTACTAGAGGGTTTTGAGCAAGTTAGGGTACTATTTGACCTCTGTTTTGAAAGTATTCTTCTTGCTACCATACTGGCAATGAAGGGGTAGAGGGCAGACATGGAAGTCAAGGTCATGAGGAGACCACTGCCATGATTTCAGAGAAAGACAGTCATGGCCTGGGCCAGCTGGAGGCAGTATAGGCAGTGAAGTGTGGTCATCTTTCAGTCTTATTCCGAGGGTGAGGCAGCAGGACTAACATGGATTTGGAGGGTGGCTGAGAACAGTTAGACATGTCTGTGAGATTTCTAGTCTGAGCCAGCAGAAGGTTGGAGATGTGAGAAAGTGTCCAAGAGTAGCAAGCTGGGGATGGAGGAAGCCAGGAGTTCATTTCTGGGCAGGCTGACGCAAGGGTCTCCAAATTTTATATCTGAGTGGAGCTGTCCTTAGGCAGTGAGAGAGAGGAATTGAAGACAGAACATGGGCAAAACTTTTGAGAAAGTTTATTGTAAAGGAGAGCAGAGAAATGGGGCTGAGGCTCACAGGGGAAGCAAGATCAAGAGAAGAAAAAAAATTTTTTTTGTAATTTGGGGAAAATAGGAACTAGCAGCAGGTTTGTGTAAAGATGGAGTGAGCATGGTGAGTAATAATACTGGGCAGCCAGGGGGAGGCCAGACGTTTGATCCTAGTAGGACATTCTCAGGAATTGAGTTTTTATTAGAGCAGTGGGAAACCAATGAGGTTTTGAGTGGAATGGCCTGACAAGATAGAATTTACATTTTGAGTGGATCCTCTGGCTGCGGAGGACAAATGGATTGGAAACGAGTCACAGTAGTTGTGACCAGAATACCTAATATGTGCCTAGCAATGTGCTTTGCATTCTGTATGTCTTCAGTTCTTTAATCTCCACGACAAACCTTTGAGGTGCAAAAGACTCCTTCTGTGCCCTTTACAGGGGACAACAGTGAGGCTCAGAGTGGTGCAGTGACTTCATAAAACTGATCGTGCTGCCGGTAGATCAGTGCCAGTGCCAGAGGTAGAACCCATGGCATTCTGTTCCGGTCTCCTGGTCTTTTATTTCTGCCATATGGGCTGTAGACTCATGTAATATTTATGTTGCAAAGGCTCTTAGATGCTGCCTAGCCCAGCCCCTCAAGTAAACTGAATTTGAGGTATTCAGAAACACTAGCTTGCAAATGGAACTACAGTTTAAATGCACTAGGGGGAGGTTGCTATTTAAAGTCCTATTCTGGGAAATCCTTTGTAAAGTTGAGAATCCTTTTGTAAAGCAAATAATCCACTCTCCAATTTGACTGTGGAGAAAATGCTTTTCCTCAAGCCTCAGGTAAATCTATAAACCTAAAAAGAGCCAGCGAATTTTTTTTTTTTTTTTCATGGAGAGGAGCTGTGGTGAGGTGGCCTGGAGAGATGTGGAAAGAGAAAGCAACCAGGGGACCACAAGAGCAGGGTCCTTAGCTTTGCTTGCAGAAGTGTACACCAGCTTCTAGAAGGACTTGGTGTTGCAGTTCAGAGGTCTCCAGTCGCTTCATACCACTAAGGAGTCCGGAAATCCACTACGTGGACCTGTGAGCCCTGGAGGAGGACACATTGCTACTCTTTGTGCAACAGTCCTTCCTCCGCCGTACAACTGATGCCCCCTGTTCTCATCCCCACAGGGTGGTCCTGATGGGACTGTCAGTCACAAGGCTGCGCCTGCCCCAGGGTCTCTGAATAGGGCACCTGGTTAGGTCGAACCAATCAGAGGCTCCTTGGCCTTCCATCTGACCTATTTTTCTTTGGATTATGAGCTGTAAGTATTGAGTAAACTTGGGCCCGCAGAGAGCCAGCAGGTGTCTGCATGGAGAGGAACCGTATCAGAGCAAATCCATGCAGGGACCAGTGGAACCAAAAAACGGAGAATAATTAAAGCAGAGCCCTGATGATATTGCCTAAAGTTCTAGAGCAGTCATACCTGAATTCAGCAAGATGATTCCCTTGGTATGTCAAGTTACATTAGGCAGTGAATTTGCTTTGTTGTTCTGTGCCTCAGGTTCTCACCTCTGAAATTTGGTTAGCAGTGCTACATACCTCATGGCAGATAGCAAGGATGGCATTAAATAATGTGTATAAAATACTAGGGCTTCCCTAATGGCTTGGATGGTAAAGAATCTGCCTGTAATGCAAGAGACCCAGGTTCCATCTCCAGGACAGGAAGATCCCCTGAAAAAGGGAATGGCAACTCATGGCTTGGAGAATCCCATGGACAGAAGAGCCTGGTGGGCTACAGTCCATGGGGTCGCAGAGTTGGACATGACTGAGCGATTAACACACACACATACACACATATAAAATAATTAAACCTGGTGCTTATTGGTTGATTCTTGATGTATAACAAACTATCCCCAAGTTAGTGACCTAATGATTAATTGAGCTTAGAATTCTCTGGTTTGGTCTTTGGGGCTGGGTTTTGCTAGGTGATTATTGTGATCTCAGCTCTGCTCACTGGTACATCTGTGGTCAGTTTCTGGGATGCCTCAGTTAGCCAGCAAATGGTCCAGTGTGGTCCAGCAGCCTTGTGTACATTTTCTAGTGGTGTCTGGACAGTGTTAGGAGGAAGAATGGGAGCGTGCAAGGCCCCTTATGCCGCATTCTATTGACCAAAACAAGTCATGAAGCCAGCCTGGATACCAGAAGTGGGGAATGTAGATGTCACCTTTTCATGGGGGGAGCTGAAGTCACATTGCAGACTCTGAATGGAGGCAGAGCCATGATAATTATGGCTGCTTTATCAATCCACTAAAATAACTGTTCCCGGTGGTGCTAGTGGTTAAGAATCCTCCTGCCCATGCAGGAGACCTAAGAGATGTGGGTTTGATCCCTGGGTTAAGAAGAGTCCCTGAAGAAGGGCATAGCAACCCACTCCAGTATTCTTGCCTGGAGAAACCTATGGAGAGAAGAGCCTGGTGGGCTACAGTCAGTAGGGTTGCAAAGAGTCGGACATGACCGAAGGGATTTGGCATGGCACAGTAACTGTATAATAAATCTTACTCTGTGTTATTGCTATTATTATTTAATAGGTTTAATTTACTTTCTGTCACTTGCTGTAGGCATGATCATCCTTGCTGTTAGACTTTTGAAAATATTATTAATAATAACTCAACAGTCATGTTTTTTTTCCTGATCTTCTCATTAAAATCCTGATCTCGTTTACTTCTAAACACATATAATTTGCCTTCTAGAAATACCCCAAATGACACAGCTTGTCATTAGCAGAGTACTGCAACAGTGAAGGACTATAATTCTTCATATTGTCAGTAATTTTATCTGTTTAGAAGGACCTTGGAAATGACCAGTCATTAATGATCTGCATTGCATAGTCCATTCTTTATGAGTTTTTCCTTGATGTATATAATTTTAAATTATATTTCTTCCTAGTTGGTTCATATTTAATTGCTTTAAGTTTGAGGGGGAAAATATTGAGATCCCTCAGTTGTTCTTATGAGGCCATAATGTTTATTCCTTTCAGATATAAATAGGTTTTCATGCTTATTAGTTTTTGATTATAGTTAGTATTATATTAAGCAAGGAATGCAATGAATGCATTTCAATTTATGACTTAAACACATTCTATGGCGTATTAATAACAATTTGATGATTTTCATTATTATGTCACGATAGAGTGCTTCCTCAGTGGCTCGGTGGTAAAGAGTCCGTATGCAGCGCATGAGACCCAGGAGATGCAGGTTCGAGCCCTGGGTTGGGAGGATCCCTTGGAGAAGAAAATGGCAACCCACTCCAGTATTCTTGCTGGGGAAATACCATGGACAGAGGAGCCTGGCGGGCTGTTGTCCATGGATTCAAAAAGAGTCGGACACAACTGAAATGACTGAGCACACACATGCGTCACTAAAGATACTGTCAAATTTCATTTTTCATCTGTCCCTTTGGTTATTATAAAGACAAACAATGTGAAAAGGGAATGGATTGTTTAAGAAGGTGGTGGGAGTTAGAGGGACCTATCTGGGCTTACATGAATATATCAGGAGGAAATATGTGTTGCAGTTTCCCACAGTAACCAGAAGAGAATAAGCATCATTATCAGCCGGTGGTAAAAGTGTGCTGCTTTCTATGTATGTAAGTTAGGGCACTGTTATCATCCAATATTAGTACACTCCCCCAACATTTTTTTTTAACTAGAATTTTCCTTCTGTTTATATTGGGTTGAATATTACAGTCAGGCCACTGAAGATGGCTGTTCTCTTGCTGTAAGTGTATACCCTGCGTAACCGGTGCCTGCTTCACCTACACCCAACTCACCTGATAGACCTTCCCACATACTTGCCCCAGGTCCTAGCTAGTGACTATTCTTATCAAAGGGGTAGTGAGGCCCATGCCTCTCTGGTAGTTTTCCTGGTAACCAAGGAGTTGATTTCCCCTGTAACTGGCAACCTCCCCTTCCCATTGGGAGCAAAGACTGCTGATGTGTCATGCCCGCTGTCTGCCACACATATTAGGGTATTGCTCAGGGACCTTGCTTCAGACATGTAAGATGCCCCTCTATCCATTAAACCTTGGATGTTTCTGTTGCCCGCTCTGGGCTCGTTCTTCAGTCTTGAAGCTGGGCAAGTATAGGCCTGCAGGATGCAGCCCAACAAATACCTATGTTTGTAACTGATCATTGAGTGCCAGCTCTGCATGTTGGGCCTGTGTTAACCAGCTAAATACTGGATTGCAAGTTACTCCAAAATTCAGCGGCATAAAGAATGCTACTTTATTTTCTCTGACAGTGTGTGGGTCACGTGTCCTGAAGTGGCAAGTCTGGAAGGGTCTGGCTCAGGTAGCTCATGAGATTGCAGTCGATGTCAGCTGGGGTTGCCGTCATTCAGAGTATCGACTGGAGCTGGAGGATCAGTTGGAGTTTGGCTCATTTGTGTGACTGATGAGCTGAACTTGACTCTTGACGGGAGGCCTCTGTTCCTCTCCATGGGGACTTCCTATAGGGCACCTTGAGCGCCCCCTTGCCGTGGTGGCCAGCTTTTCCAGAGTGAGCAGTACACAGTGCCTTTTATGGCCTAGCCTCAGCAGCTTCTGCTGTGCTCTGTCCCTGAGGCAGTATGAAGTTCAGTCACTCAGTCGTGTCCAGCTCTTGGAGACCCCAAGATTCAGTGTGAAAGGAGACTACGAAAGGGTGTGAAAACCAGAAATCGAGCATGAACGTTGTGTGTGTGTTCAGCTGTGTCTGACTCTTGGTGGCTCAATGGACTATAGCCTGCCAGGGTCCTCTGTCCATGGAATTTTCCAGGCAAGAATACTGGAGTGGGTTGCCATTTCCTTCTCCAGGGGTCTTCCCAACCCAGGGATCAAAACCCCATCTTTTGTGTCTCCTGTATTGGCAGGCAGATTCTTTACGACTGTGCCACCTGGGAAGCACAGGTGGGAAAGCAAGCATCGTTGGTTGCCATCTCAGAGGCAATGTTATTAAGAGACAATGGGATATCTAATGAGGCCAGCTTTATTAATCTGATCAGAGATTGGATACATTTTTATGACATATCTGCTAGATATGCATCACATGTGTAACTGTGAAGCTGGTGAGGCATTTTCAGGGCTATGCATGCCTGTGATTGTCTGAGTCCTTTACTATGAAGATAACCCTCTGGTTATCTTCTCCCGAAGAATGTGGGACTTCTCTGATGTTCTTTCCATAGTCACTATGTTATCTTTTCCACAATATTTTTGGAATCAAACAACCTTTTCAGAATCTTGTGAAAGTTATGGAATACTTTTCAACAAAAATATATTCACACACAATTTTACTTATAGGTTTCACAGATTTCAAACCACTTATTTATAGTGAGTCAAGGGTTTGTTTTTTTTCTTGAGAAGATGTTAAAATATAGAGTATTTAGGGAAGAAAAATTTGCACAAGACCTAGAATGTCTTTGAATGGTATGATCTCCAAAAAGCCAAGAGTAATTATTTTTCTGAAGAATTCTAATCTATAATGCTAATCTCTCAGTTGAATCTCCAAAGTACTCCAGTTGGAACTGTTAAATAAAAGTCCTCATGTATTTTATTTTCTTCTTCCTAATTCTTCTTATCCTCTGTTCTCCAGAGTGTCTCATTTTCTAAGCCCCCCTATTTTTAGCTTTCAGCTTGCACACTTTTTCATCCCTTAACTCTTCCTTCTCTGTGAGCTTTTAATTTTGTAGATTGACTTAGTTTTTCTTATAGAGGACTTTCCCACCCCTAGCTCCCTCTCAGTGTTACATCTTTCTGCCTATTCTTTAATTATGCAATGACAAATCCAAATAACACACTTTGGTGATGAGAGTCTCTCCAAAAGAGAATGGGAGCTCTCCCAGGTATAGGCTGAGAGGCGGGAGAGCTGAGGGTGAATACAGTGTTTTCGTTAACCACTCTGAAGGAGGGGAGGCCTGATGACCTTGGTATTTAATTTGAGGGGAGCTTTTCACATTTTCATTTAGCAGCTGTTGATCTGACAGCAAAATCTATGAGACACTTTCTGTTTAGAGAATCTCATCTCTGTGAGTCCCCTGGGGAGAGTCACCAAATTGCACAACCAAGTATGCTCTGGATCCTCCCGGTGATCTTGATAAATTATCATCCCATGTGCTCCTTTATGCATTCTTTTTACATGATGGATTTCTGTCCTAGTCAAAAGGTGACAGCAAATAAGCAACAACAGCAAAATGTTGATTTTTGACCCTGGGTACTTTTAAAGCGTCATTAATCGGGCAACTCTTAGAACAGGAAACAGCCTAACACCTTGCTCATTTGTGTAATACATACTGGAGGGCTGGGTTCATCAGTTAATTGCATTTTGAGGTTAGCTTGAGATGGTCTTTGTAGACCTTTAAGGCTACAGGATGCAGTTAGTCATGTTGAAAAAGCAGAGAAAGACCTAGGGTAGGCAGATTTCTAAGATTCTGATGCTTGAGTCATCTCCTGATGGTGACTCTGATGGATATCACACCATCATTAGGTTCTTTATGTGGCACCAATGGCTTTAAGAAAGGGAGATTATCCTGCACAGACTTGACCTACCTTCCTCTTTTTCTTTTCTTCTCACTCATCTTTCCTGCCCTTGGGAGAAACTTGAACTCCTTCCTGTTTCTTTTGCTCTTCTCGGACATCCTGGTCCTACACCCTTAGGCTTGCATCACCTACTCAAGTCCTTATAAATCATTTCTCTAGCTATTTAAATTCTCTCCCAGCTATGACATCTAGTACCAGATGTTAGAATGAAATGCCACTCTGCTATTAATCACTGTTAATTTTATTACACATTAATAATTCATGTACCTTTCCAACATCTCTTGTTGCTGTCAAATCTCTGAAGCTCCTAAAGGTCCTTCATAACCTTTCCATTTCTCCTAGTTTTCTTACCAGACTACCCGAGGTCAGTGCTGCTGTGGATGCTGTATCTTTCATTCGTGAATGAACCAATTGTTGCCTCTTGGGTAATGGTCTCTGCTTGCATCCAGGAGCTGTTTCTCTCTGCCTTTTGGGAAAGGCAGAACATAAACTTGGCACTTCCTATTACAAATGTTGTCAGCCCAGTTTGGAACCACAAGGTTCAAGGGAACACTCCGAAAGAATGGCCACGGGAGCCTTCCCTGGTGGTTCAGTGGTTAAGACTTCGCCTTCCAATACAGACAGTGAGGGTTCAATCCCTGGTCAGGGAGCTAAGATCCCATATGCTTCATGGGCGAAAAGCCAAAGCATAAACAACAGAAACAATGTTGTAACAAATTCAATAAAGACTTGAAAAATGGTCCACATCAATCAATCAGTAAATCTTTCCTTGGCCATTCTTTTCTTTCTTTCTTTCTTTCTTTTTTTTTTTTTAAAAATCTAAGAATTCTATTGGCTTCATTTTTTAAAAATATTTTTTAGGAAGTATTTATTTGGCTGTGCCAAGTCTTAGCTGGGCTTCCCTGGTGGCTCAGATGGTAAAGAATCTGCCTGCAGTGCAGGAGACCCAGGTTCGATCCCTGGGGCAGGAAAATCCCCTGGGGAAGGAAATGGCAACCCACTCCAATGTTCTTGCCTGGAGAATTCCATGGACAGAGGAGCCTGACGGGCTACAGTTCATGGTTGTCACCAGGAGTTGGACACGACTGAGAGACTAAGACTGTCACTCCAGGTCTTAATTGTGGCACATGGGATCTTTGATCTTCATTGTGGCATATAAACTCTTAGTTGCTGGGATGTGAGATTTAGTTCCCTGACCAAGGATTGAACCTGGGCCCCCTGCATTGGGAGCATGGAGCGTTAGCCCCTGGCCCACCAGAGAAGTCCCTCATTGGCTTCAATTTTAGATGTTAGTTCCCTACCCCAATCCTGTCTTCCTCTTTACCTATTGAC
This sequence comes from Antilocapra americana, assembly GCA_007570785.1. Lineage (NCBI taxonomy): Eukaryota > Metazoa > Chordata > Mammalia > Artiodactyla > Antilocapridae > Antilocapra > Antilocapra americana. The sequence goes on from ML660201.1 coordinate 15,797,747, forward strand.
TCCATGGTGCCCCCACTGGTTCCACTGTGTTTTTGCACAGATGGACACAGCAGATATTTGTTAAATATGTCAATGAAAGAAAGTAGACATTATGGCAAATAGGCTGAACTGATAAGCTTTTGGAGAGTCATAAAATAGACATTCTGCAGTCTCCTACAGCTCCCATTTTGACTCCTGTGTGGTGTAAGTAAGAGATCAACTGGCCTTTGGAAAGCAAGATCATAACGTGAACTGAGTATTTGTGATATGTAGTTATGTCAGGGAGGAAAGAATAATGGGTTCAGTGACTCAAGAAAAATACTACATAATATTAATACTATTTGTACCACAATGTTGTCTGCAGGGCAGTTGGCACTACCCTTTCGACTCCAGGCATAAATCCTGGGAAACAACCCTCCTCTCCTCCGCTCCTGTGGAGCATTGCCCAGAGTGAGTGGTATGCGTAATGCTAGCTACATCCCGTGTCAGTTCTTATCAGTGCAGTGTTGTCAGGGTTGATGGGGGACTGAGGCTGGGCTGGGCATAGATTCACCACTGGTGTTGACTAAAGTGACCAACAGTCTAATGTGATTAGTGTTTGACTGAGCACCAGGGACTTTTCCGTGTCGAAAGAGATGAAAATATATTTATATAACTTAAAGGCCATATCAAGGGGGAAAAACTGTATTATAATCAGGGGGCAGGTGCCCCTGTGTGCAGTGAGGGGGGTGGGTGGTAGAGGTGAGGGTGGGAGTGGCCCAATAACCCCCACAACTCTAGTCTTACCGAATTTACTGCCTATAGTCACCTGTGCCCTTTCCTTTCTATGGATGGGGCTGGTTGGAGTGGGTATCAGAAGGTCTGTAAGTTACGGTTTCCCTTCCTTTGCCAGTTCCCGGGTCATGTCTGAGGCACACATGCATCATTCAGTCATTCCTCATTCACTTAATCCATTCACCCAGTAACGCATTCCCACCCTCTCTGTACCATACACAGTGCTGGCACTGGAGCTGCAACACTAAAGATGCAGGAGTGGTCCCTGTCCCCCTGTTGATAGTCGTCTAGACAGGAAGACAGATTGACAAATGGATCGTCAATGGGCAGGACAGGAAGTGCAGTGATGGAACCTATGCTCAGTGAGTTATAGGGCACATGGAAAGAGCATGGAACACAGCCTCGGGAGGCACCGGAAGCGATTAAGTTTTAAAAGACAGGGGGTCAAGCTGGAAAATTGGAGACTGGTGGAAAAGGGGGAAGGAGGGGATTGCAGATGGAGGGCAGAGTATGATCAGAGGCCCGGGGAAGGGGGACATCATGCGATGCAGAGTTACAAGCAGTGAGGAGCTGCTGTAGGAGGCAGAGAGTCACAAGAGACAAGGCTCAACAAAGTGAAGGCATCACAACCTGGTGGGTCAGACTTAGAAGTGTGGAGTTTCTCTTCAAGACTATAGGAGCCATAAATGGACCTCCAGAGCTCATTCCCCACAGTGCTTATCTGAAGACAGGTATTCTCACATCTTGAGCCACCTGGCTTGCTCCCACTCATTTGTCTCCTCTGTGGTACTGGAGGGTTTTCATTGGTTGAAACTGCTGACATCATCTGTTGCTCAAGGATTTCAATCTTGTTATGCCTTAGTCCTTGGAGAGCCAGGCCTGTGGGCTTCTTGCTTCTCTTCTCCTTTCAAAGCTGGACTTTATTTATGCAGCATCGACAAGGCTCCAGGCAGAGTTCTGCAGGCTCGAAATTTCAGTTATTATTCTTGGAAAACAAGAGACTCATCTTCATTTCACTGGTTTTTCCCAGCATAGCTTACATAAGACATGCCCAAGATTCCAACCTCCATCTTTTAGTCTCTTTATTTCTATGGAATAAAATGTAGACATCCTCAACATGATTTTAGCAGTGTTATGAAACCCTATAGCTTATACCAGCTTTCCCTGCCCCCATTGTTGGGAACTGTGCTGTACTGTTGTGACTTATAATAAATATATGTGTAGTTTTCTTCTGCCTTAATGGAATAGAACTCCTCAATCCCTAGGAATTTCCTAAGTTATCATAGCAGTAAAGGTGCTATATTAACGAGGTGATTTTTAGATGGGGACTGGTTGCTTAAGGAGTCAACCATGTGATTACAGGGTTGGAATTTTAAGTTCCAGCCCTTGACCTCTAGGAAGGAAGAAGGGCTGGAGGCTGAATCAGTTGCTAATGGACAATGATTTACTCATCTATAACTGTGCAGTGGAAGTATGTGTGTATGTATGGAAGGCCTGTGTAAACACCCAGAAGGACAGGGTTCAGAAAACCTTCTGGTTGGTGAACACCCAGAGATTTGGGGGACATGATGTGCCAGGAGAAGGCAAGGAAGCTCCACATACTTCCTGTATACCATTTTTTCTGTTGATCTTTTCCACCTGGGTGTTGTTGAGTTATGTGCATGCGTACGTGCTCAGTCATGTCTGACTCTTTGTGACCACCTCGAGACTGTAGGCTCCTCTGTCCATGGAATTTTCCAGGCAAGAATACTGTAGTGGGTTCTCATGTCTTCCTTCAGGGATCTTCCTGACCCAGGGATGGAACCTGCATCTCTTGTATCTCCTCTGTTGACAGGTGGATTCTTTACCACAGCACCACCTGGGAAGTTCCTGAGTTATATCCTTTTATAATAATCTGGTAATCTAATAAGTAAGATGCTTCTGTGATGTAAGATGAGCTCTGAGAGAATGTTTAGCAAACTAACTCCTCTCAAATAGGAGGTTGTGAGAACCTTGGGTTTATAGACAGTTGATAAGGATCAGAAGCACAGATGACAACCTAGACTTGCAACTGGCTGCTGAAGTTGGGGGAGTCGGAGGTAGGGGGACAGTCTTGTAGGACTGAGCCTTTAACTTGTGGAATCTGATGCTTCTCTGGCTAGACAGTGTCAGAAGTGAGTTGAATTGAGTGAATAATGAAGGTGGATTGACTTCCTAAGAGCAGATTTGGGGAGAACCTGGGGGATGGGGATAGAGATGAGTACTTGCTAGTGGACTACCGATTAGCAGAAAAAGCAGTTTAGAAGAAAAAGAAATACAGTATTTAGTATCTGAATGAACCACTGATTTAATCTCTTTTATGAGGCTTGGCCAATTAACAGAAGTTATCTGGACAGCTTGGTTGAAGAAGAGTGCAGAGACTGATTCGCTGGACCCGATGGAGTGAAGATAGGGTGGCTACTCAGATGTCACATATTTGACATCCTTAATTTATCGACAAGAAGGGTGTGACCACAGTGGGGTCACAGATGGGGATGGGGAAGGCCAGCATGCTGCCGTCAGAAGATGTAGCTTAATTCTCCTCTGAGGGTACAGGGATGAGCCCAGGTCCCCTTTTAAGAATGCATCAATCGGTTCCTCAGTACTGATGGGTATTCTCAGGGGCAAAATGCTTACACATTAACGAGGAAATACCTTCCTATGGATATTTTCTAAGGACTCCTATTTGAGAGAACATATGCTCTTTGATGCTCTGTGCATGACAGAATTAGGTAACAAGCATCCAGTCAGGTTTACGGTAGGAAGCGTATCAGTAGTGACTCTGTCTCTCTAAGACCCCCCACCCGCCCCAGTCATGTAAGTTACCACCATTTGCGAGCCCCCATTGCCATTACCCACTAGGCACCTTCTCTTCTTAACTGAGTATTTGGGGGAGAGAATCTCACAGACATCACAGGCTTGGAAGGCACAGTCAGAATGCTAATAGAGCTATCAAACCTTAGATGCTACCTTCTTGAAATCTGACTGATGCAGGTGAGAAGCACAGCTCCTACCCCGTGTGTCCTCCTACATGATTGCAATTAACATTTTATCTGCCCTGTGTCTCAAGTCAAAGCTTTGGCACCAATCCCTGGAGGGTGAGGAAGGACCTTAATTACAGAACAGATGCACTCGCTGCTGCCTGCTGTATTCCGATGTCACCACCTCTGAGCTCCAGAGAGAGGTCAGGCAGATCCTGGGGCTGTCATGTGGCTCAAATCAAATATTTTAATTTAGAGACTCAGTAAGTTGCCCCATCAATTAAGACTGGCTGTACTTGCAGCCAAGTTGCTGGGGTGCAGCCAGAAGCTTTGATTCATTTCATTTCTTACTGACCCCATCACATTGCAGAGGGATGGCCAGCATTTCAGTGGGTGGTGGCGAGCTGCCAGGAGTAAAATGAAGACTAATGATTGAGATTTTAAAGGGTAGGATTGCTCTTTGAAATGACAGCGCATATGTCATGCTAGATAATTGATGGCGCTTGGTGGAGCCCAGAGAAAGAGGGGTGTACTCTTTTACCATGTGTTAGCAATCAACAAGTCCCCCTTCTTAGTGACTTATCCCCGGACAGGTTTGCTTTATGCTCAGGTAAATTTCAGTGCAAGCACATAGAAATTCTTCTTTATGTGGTTATTCAGGAGTTCAGGCTCTTTGCCTCTCCTGATGGTATCAGTTCATCATTCACTCCAGGAGGGAAAGAAAGTAGACCAAGAATGGGGGAAGGTGCTTCCTTTCAGAGGTAGTGTAGGGGGCCAACCACTTCCTCTTTGCATCCTCAATCGGGGTTCATGCAGATGTGTGTATGCTGAGTGAGAAAGAGGTGCAAGAGGTGAAGTTGATCCAGTCATGGAGGTGGACAGGCACAGTGATGGTGAGGCAGCCTGAAACCCAGTTTCCCTTCACCCTCCTACACTCTTGGTGGGAACGCATTCTTAAGTCGGTATAGCCGCCGTGGAAGACAGAATGGAGGTTTCTCAGAAAACTAAAAATAGAGCTAACATATGATTCATCAATCCTACTACTGGGTATATACCCAGACAAATGTATACAAATACATAATTCAAAAAGATCCATGTACCTCTATGTTCAGAGCTGCACTGTTTACAATAGCCAAGACATGGAAGCAACCTAAGTTTCTATTGACAGATGAATGGATAAAGAAGATGTGTATGCACACACACATACACGCTCTGCTAGTTCTAAAAAAAAAAAAAAAAAACCCAAATAATGTCATTTGTAGCAACCTGAATGCAACTTCAGGTTATCATACTAAGTGAAGTAAGTCAGAAAGAAAAAGACAAATAACACATGATATCACTTATAGTGGTATCTAAAATATGACAAATGAAGGTATGTACAAAAGAGAAACAGACTCTTAGACACAGAGAACAGACTTGTGGTTGCCAAGGGGAAGGTGGGGTGGGAGATGGATGGACTGGGAATTTGGGGTTGGTAGAGGCAAACTATTAGATTTAGAATGGATGAACAACAAGGTCCTACAGTATAGCAAGGAAACTATATTCAATATCCTGTGATAAACCATAATGGAAAGGAATGTAAAAATTATGTATGTGTGTAGCTGAGTCACTTTGCTGTAGAGTAGAGATTGGTACAAAATTGTAAATCAGCTATACTTCACTTAAACAAAAAGAAAAAACACCCCATCTCCCTCTCAAACTCATAAGACCATGTCCTCAGTCAATATGCAGTGAGGTTGCAGTGGGCTCATTTCCTGTTTCTAAATGTACAAACCTTGCTTTTCAGTGGGTGCCCAGTTCAGGAAAGCAGCTGACACCAAGTCTGTGGGCACCATTCTTCTGGGCACAGTGAGCAACCCTGATGGCTTCAGAGAGCAGCTCTTGGGTTTAACTACAGGTGAGTCTTTGGAATTGATAGCAGACAATCCTCTCTTTACAAAGGGGAACAGAGGCTCATGACTCACTCCCCATATTATTGGTTTCAGATGAAACATAATTTAGACTAAAATACTGTTTTAGCAGTGACACCAAAGCTGCTTAAAATATGCAGTGGCTGTCATTAACGTTGGCTGCCCCAGTTGTGATCTCGCTTATTTACAAAGAAAGGGTCCAGCTGTCAGCCCTGGTTTTCTTCCACAGTAAATCATGAATAATTTTTGTTAAAGTTTGTATTTGAAATATAAAGATAACTGGGCCATTATGGCCAACTGCCGTCACAAACACGCATATCGTGTGTGTGTCCAGATGAGCAACTCAGAGCTGCGGACACGGGGGGCTCCGCAGCAACACATTGCTCTACCTCCCCTCCACTGCAGTGTTCAGAGCGCTAACAACCACCAGGGACGTGGACTCCTAACTAAACATCTCATCAAGGGGCAAGGACGGGATAATATGCAGTTGGCAAAGTGAAGTTTGATAGGGAATTAAATCTTGTCTCTGGCTTCAGACACCATGGTTGGAAATGCAAATGTTTCCTTGTAAAACTTCATCACACATGGAAGGAACGATTCCCGTCTTTTAATGGGCTCCAAGGGAATTTTGCCCTCCCATGGGCAACTGAAGGCGCGTATTTCTTATCAGGTTATTGAGCCCACAGTGCCTCTCTTTGCTCCCACCGCCAGCTCCAGCAAGGAAGCTGTGTTTGGATTCCATCATGTTCTTAAACTTAGACTTGTATTAACTCTGAACGATTCCTCGGAGCGTGTCACTCGTTGTGACAGGATAACTCATGAGCTGAATGATTCTGACTCTGTTAGAAGAGCACCTGGGTTTCTCGCCGTGGTGGAAGGAAATGGAGGTGACAGCATGGCACCTCGGGGAAGCATGCTGTTTACTGTGCTGCTTCGTGGAAGGTTTCCTTACAGATCTGACAGTAGTAGCCCCTGCAGGGACCTGGGCCTCGGGTGGCACTGGTTTGGCAGAGGCTCCTGCCATGGGCATTGGCTGTCCGTGGGTGAGGAGAAGTGCGGTGTGTGTGCATTCTTTGCCATTCACTTTCAAGTGGCCGATTTTGATTCTCCCATTAGGCTCATGCTTATGGTGTCCACTTTGGGGGACCCCTCCAAAGGTTTCTTGGAAAAAGTTGTAGTATGTGAAAGAAGGCATCCACGTAGCCATCCTTGGAAAACCAAGAACCGTCTTGGATGTTCTCATGCTTCTTTTCTGGTGTGGTGTTTGGGTTGTCATTGGGTTGGGCAGAAGTGTGTACAGGAACCTTGGCGTAGCCTCAGACGCCACTCAGCCTCCTCACATCTGGCCACTGGCCCAGCTCCAGAGTGAGAATCAGATGGCTGAGGGGTGACACCAGGGAAGAGGAAGGATGGGGTGGTTGGTGGATGGAGAGGCCTAAATCAGAGCCTAGAGGCTAAGCTCCCGTGTCCTCTGTGACATCCACCCAATTTTGGATCAAATCATGGTCCTGTCGAACATAGTTAGGGGGGCCGGATCTGACTTCTGTCTATCATTGAGAGTCTGGCTTAAGACTATCCACTGCTCCCTATGGACCCCTTGGGTCCTGTATAAATGCTGCACCTTCCTCATTTATAGCCATTCCATTTATCTCCTTGGATTGTAGTAAGGGTCTGTTGGGATCAAAAGCATGAAAACATTTTGAGAAGTCAAGGATGCTCGACAGTGCAGGCGATCCACCTTCTCAGAGGTACAAGCTAAACCCTCTGAAGCCAGATCTTACATGACAGCAAATACATGAGATAGGCTTTCATTATAAGCATTTGTTGGAAAAGTATTTGAACTTGTTGCATACAAATGGACTTGATATCAGAATTGTACTAGGTCAGAGCAATTTCTTCTGAAATGACTGAGATGAGGACCTAATACAGACTAGGCTGCATCTGCTTTATGTTGGATTTTTTTAAAAAAAAATTTTGTGAGAGGGTGTCTCAAAGGATGATTGCAGTTAATAAGGATCTGATCTCTTTTCTGTTTAAACTGCTGATTCATGTCGCAGAACCAGTGCAAACCTGGGTATTAACATAGTGACTAAGAGAAATAAATGATTCCAAGCCAGCCGCATGGCAAATAGTCAGAACAAGAACACACTCAGGCTCTCACAGCCCTTTATTACAATGTATCATTAAACAGTCTAGCATTTCTTATAACACAGAAATGATTAACCCAGCAGAAACAGGTGAGGCTGCCAGGTCTTTCAACTTCTCTGGAGATAAAAATGGAACTTGTTGAGGCAAACTTTCTGATGATGACCTCAATAACTTGTCACTTCCTCCTTTTTGCTGTCTATTGAAAACAAACCACGGGGCTTGTTTGTTAGAAGGAAACCTCAGAGAAAACCTAGTCTGTCCCTCCATTTGCCCAGATGAAGGGTATGGTGGCCTTCTCAGATGTGTGTTGGTCGCTCAGATTGTGTTCAACTCTTTGAGAACCCATAGACTATAACCTGCCAGGCCTCTTTGTCCATAGGATTTCCCAGGCAAGAATAGTGGACTGGGTTGTCATTCCCTTCTCCAGGGGATCTTCCCAACCCAAGGATCGAACCCAGGACTCCTGGCGTATTCTTTACCGTCTGAGCTGCCAGGGAAGCCCATGGAGGAAAGTCAAAGACAAGAAGGGATCTTAAGAGGTGCAGCTAAACTATATGTTTGTCACATAGTAAATGCCTGATACATGCTTAATGATAAATGTTTGAGGGGAGGAAGTTTGATAAAAGAAGTGGGAAAGTGAGACACTTGGCCGGGGCTTATAGGGGTCCAGAGATCAGAATTCTAGACCCACTTCTGTCACCACTAGTTTGTACAAAGCACATTGTTTCCTTTGCTCTAAGCCTCTCCATTCCCATTCTGAATATTATTTTCTGTTCTAGTTGCCTCAGAACAGTACTTTAGAGTAAGTGGGGGAAAAAAGTATCAATGCATTTGGAAAATATCAGCTCCTCTCCTCTGTAGCTAGTAAACTTGTTTTCCAGATGTATCATCAAGATCTGCTGTCTTGTAGGTAATCTAGGAAGCAACAGGTAACATCTAAATGAATGTTTCACTTCAAATTGAAGTGAGTGCCTGTTATTTATTTCTCTTCCAATCACCTGTTGTAGGGGGAAACTTGCATGTCTAGGTCACAGCTGTAGGATGGAAATCAGTCTAGAGTATTTTAATCATTAGTGCGTATCTCTTATAACCCGTTTAAGATAAAATGCAAAGCTAAAAAATGGTGTAATTTCAATTTTCTAGGAGTTTAGAATCTAAGACTGTCAGAATAACCCTGTCTGGGGTGTAGGGCAAGAATAATGAAGCTAGCAAAGACAGAGAGGGATAATCTCCTATATACAAAAAAAAAAAAAAAACAAAACAAAAAAACCTCTCAGTTTTAAGAACTGTCCTTCCACATTTCTCTGTTTCTTCTTGGTGCTTCACAAGTCAGAGGGTCAAACTCTGACTTTATATGCAAAGCCAGACTTAGTTAACAAAACAGTTCAGGGCTTGATACTCATATTCTGCACAAAAATTCAGCCAAATAACAGCTCACCTGGAGTATTTAGCAATGTGAACATGTGAAAATCTTACTGACTTTCTATAATAGTTGCATGCCTTCCTCTGTTTCAGTGGTGTAAAAATCCCATAATTTTTCTCCTTGAAATATGTCATATATCCACAGATTTCCTTAACGCAATTGAAGTAGAAGTCAGTTGCAAAGACAATTCCCTTTGATTGATAATGGAGTGAAACCTATTATTGCATCTCTTGTCTTTCCAGCATTAAGGTACTTTCCTTGTTTCTGTTGGTCATGCCATGATCATCACAGGATTCCCTAGTTTAGAATTCAGACTTGTCTCCAAGGAGGATGTCTTCATTCACAAAGGAAACGAGTCTACCTGGCCACTGTGTATGTAAACCCTTTCTACTTGGAATAGTTTGCCTACCAAGGACGGTTTTCTTAAGACAAAGCATGATTCCCAGAGTCCCATTCATGTCCACCACCGTTGTATCAGATCAAGGACATCACTCATGTCCTCTCTTGGACAATCACCATAGGAGGTGTCCAGTTTTTCCATGATAAGTTTGATATAGTCACAATAGCAGGATGTAAAATTTAACCATTATCCCAGATACTAACTACCTTTCATTAATGAAAGCACAGGTTTATCTTTCTCCTCTGTTCCCTCTACAAAGTCTGGAAGAAGTAGGTTCTGTCTGATGTTATCTGTATTTTGCAAGAGTACATCTTTCCAAGAAGGAAGAGTGGTTTCCTCAGGCCTGTGTTTGCCAAATTGAGGTGTCTGGCTTCCTTGCAGTTCAAAATGGAGATTATTGGGTTTTTTACCTCATACTGATTAAATTAGAACTGTTGAATTTGAGTCTCAAGGTTCTAAATCTATAGCAGACTTCTAGGCCATTGTCATGCATGCTGATGTTTAAAAAACATGGCTCTTAGCTTTGTCAGAGTCCCAGTTATGTACTGACCCATACTGCAGAGGAACTCGATGATGGAGAGAGGGAGAGGATGCTCTGATGAGCTGGAAGAAGATGCCAGGGGATGAACGGGTCTTGCTTCTGCATACTTAGACAGAGGACTCCTGTTCTCTCTAGTTAGAGCTCTTGTCTAGGTATAGCTGGTCACCTTCAGGTCATTCTCTCATTTAGGCAGCCATAATCCTGATTGGAAGGACTGTCCCAGCGCTACCGGTGACTAAGGTTGGGTGGAGGGCCAGGTAGAAGAATGCCTTCCCCCTGATTGCAGTTGAGCATTCCTGTTGGCCAAGCGTTACTTTTCTCTCAGTCTCATTGAGGCTTGGCTTTACAATTTGAACATCCTCCTCTTGTTTAAACAAACGCAGCCCATGTGACACTGAGCCTTAACTGGGTGGTTGAGTGCGGGCTGCCTAATGTTCTGATGTCCTACATTGCTTTGCCACAACTCCTTTTGACTCTCTCGTCTACACAAATCCATCCTAACCTACTCTTTTTCATCATTACTCACCCCAAAGTGAGTTAGCAGAGTCCTTCCAACCCCCGCTTTCCTAATGTTTGGAATCTATTTCTAACTCAGAAAAATGTGCTGCTTGATTACTCTGGTTGCCATGGCTATAGGTCTCATTTCCCTCCAGATCTGTCCTTTATGTTCTGTCTGTAAGGAAGCTTTTCAGAAATCCATCTACTGGGTATCGTGAGGAAATAAGACATTAGGACATCAAAGGGGGCCATTTGTAAGCTTCATTTGAGACAATAATCACTTGCGTTCCTGATAGTATATTTAGAAAAGAACTACTGAAAAATTTGTCTTCCTGAATTCTCCCATTGATTCTCCACGTTTTCCAGATGTTTTTGCCTGAATATTTTCAGGTTTTCTTGTAGTCAGTTTTTGGTCTTACCGTCAGTTTTTATCTAGTGAATCTTAGTGCAGGTCTTAAATATTTCCCAAAGGTTCTCATCTCCATTGGCAGGTTGATGGTCTTCATTCTGATTTTTCTCTTTATTGAGAATTTTTTCAAAGTGAAATGCAGAGAATCATTGCAGTATTCTGTGAGACCCACTGTTGACAAAATAGCATCTATTTTTAAAATATTTTAAATATGTTTTAATATTTAAATATGCCATTTTAAAAATACCATCTCAAGTTTCCACTTGTATGCTGTGCTCAACCGTGTCCAACTCTCTGTGACCCCATGGACTGCAGGCTCCCCTTCTCAGGCTCCTCTGTCCATGGGATTCTTCAGGCAAGAATGCTGAAGTGGGTTGCCATTTCTTTTTCCAGGGGATCTTCCTGTCCCAGGGATTGAACTCATGTCTCCTGATTGCTGGCAGATTCTTTACCACTGAGCCACCAGGGAAGCCCATCTGCACTTATTAGAGCAGTGAAGTGACCTCCATTTTTCAGAGGAGTCCCCCAAAATTCCATTAGAGACAGTGATCATTTCTGCATTTGATGCAATCTGGCCCTAATATGTTGTTTTGAAAACATTTCAGGTGCCTAAGACTTTTTGCCTTACAGAGTTCCAGCCCACTCAACAAATTAAATTTAGAAATAAAAAGGAATTGGCACTCCATGTGTCAGCCCTTCCACATGGCAAAAATGTCTCAGTGATTTAGACACTTACCGGTTTTGAAAAATAACTGCCCTTATTTTTTGGTCCTCTTTTCAAAAGTGGATCATTTGAAAGAAATCATCCCCAGATTTGAAAAGAAAAGACACACTGAATGGGAAATTTATGGGTAATTTGAACTTGACACGATGCTGAAGGAGAATTTGTTTATATTCTGGGCAGAGTGGACATGAGATTCTGCAGTTTCTTTAGAGAGAAGATGTTTCAGCAAAAGCACAATTGGAATGATTAGTGCAGTCATCTGAAAACAACTTGGATTTTATTTTAGCTCACCTTGTGTCTTTACAGATTTACCTATTCACACTCATGCCTAGAGCCAGGCTGACAGATTTGTCAAAGTAAGAAAGGCATGCGGTAGAAGGCATTTTAATGCTTGATGAAGCATGACTCTATATGGAACACTATGAATAAATTCATTCTTGGAATTCGTAAATAAATGAATTAAGTGCCTCAAATATTTAATTCACATGTTCCTAATAATATTTGTTGACATGGACAACAATAAAGCATAATGACTCCTAACATCCTAAATGGGGGTAGTCCCTAGGAGCTGTCATTAGTATGGAAAGTTTGAGCAAAGTGTTAGTTTTCAGTGGCTAATTGTAAATGCACTGCCCTGCTTGAAATAGTATTCAATGGATCGTACAGCCTTCTTTTAGAAAGAAGAAATAAAAACTGCTTAGCGATTGTAGACTCAGTCAACTGTGTTTTTTCACTTTATGGAATATATTTTGCCCATTATATCTACTGTGGGTTCTTTAGCATCAGAATATTACTTTTAAAGACAACCTCAAAGATGTGATGAAGGAACTGTATTTGAGGATTCATCTTCAAAATTCAACACACTTAAAAGCACCAAATGACTTTCTCTGAATTAATTGATCTAACAGTTGATCACACTGTCTTCCAAATCTGATTTTCCAGCAGCTCTATTAAGAAACTGAGCAACAGTAAAAGACCTTAGCCCTATCTGCTAACAAACAAACAAAAAATCTGTTGTTGCAGAAACCAATAACTGAGTTTTTTTAGTTTCAGTATAACTTTTTACTCAATAGAATATATTATTTATTGAGTTAAAATTAGGAGGGACACAAACCCTCCATCCTGGAAATCTTTAAATGGTAGCCTGAAGGCCTAGCCTAGTTTACTTTCTAAGCTTCCTGGTGGGAGAACTCTTGTTCAAGACTAAGTCTTGACCTTAGTCTTACTCTCTTGGTCGTGTCTGACTCTTTGAGATCCCATGGACTGCAGCCCGCCAGGCTCCTCTGTCCGTGCAATTCCTCAGGCAAGAATACTGGAGTGGGTAGCCATTGCCTTCTCCAGGGGATCTTCTCGACCCAGGGATCAAACTTGGGTCTCCTACATTGCAGGCAGATTCTTTAGTGTCTGAGTTTACTTTCTAAGGCTCCCGGTGGCAGAACTCTTGCTCAAACTTGATCTTAGGGAGACACAAGATGGAGGGCTAATTTGCCCTGTTGGATTTCTGAGTTCTTGCTCTGTCCTGAAGCACCAAAGGAAGTAAATGAGTTTCAGTGTATTTAATTTTGTTACATCTCTTTGAAAATGGTACATCTGAATAGGTGATAAATCTTTAATTAATCAACACATGGTTTGACCAGAAGACCTGCCTTTGGACCAGAGTGCATAACAGAGAATTTCCCTCTGTGCTTTTGTTGTTTTGCCTTGACTTCTCTATATTTTCTCATTTGCTAACATTTGCAGTATTATTCGGCTATTTGGTTGGAGGGTTTTCTCTTTTTTCCTTTCTCCAGTGTGAGGAATTGTTGACCTTTTGAGTACACTGCATTTAATGAGGTCCCCATGCTGCTAAATGAATTGAGATGCAAGCACTGGTCATTCAGGTGATGGGGAGAGAACTGTGCAGCTGAGCTATCTGACTCAGACACCAAAGAAATTTCCCTCTGAAGCATTTGGCATCACTCCTGTGTGATTTGCCATGTCCTTTAATATAAGCCTCCAGTCTACACTGTGTTAAGGTATCCTGTCTCTTCATAGTCCCTGAGATGTAGAGATGATTGTAGCTTTAGAGCTGTTCTTCATAACTTACTTGAGAAGGTAAATAGAAATAGGAAAAAAAAAGTCCTTATTTTGTTTGTGATCTTTGAAATCTGTACCCGGGAAATAGTTTTTGAAATCTATATTGTTTTGTGACCCTATTATAAAATCTATCTGAGTCCCACATTACTCTAAATGTGCAAAACCTGTTCTAATGTTATATATTATCACAAGGATTCAGATATACTCTGGGTCAAATTATGGCTGCTAAACTAGATGGAAAATTGTTGGTAATTAATTAATTAATTTGGCTTTGGCATGCTACTTGATAGTGACAGAGTGTCATTAAGACTTTCTGGATAGAATGGCATGTTTGTGAAGCCTTGGAGGATGAAAGCAGAGATGGCCAAAATTGGGTTGGAGGTAGTCTGGGCATAGAAACATTTGCAGAAACCTCTTTTCATGGTAAAAGAATTCTCCCTATAAGTTGTTTTAAAATATGTTTAAGACATCCCCAAACAAAGTAGAGCCTTTGGAAATCAATTCAAAAGCTGTAAAAACTTACCGAGTAAAATCAAAGCTGGTAATAAATTTGAAAAAGATGACTTACATAAGCTAACACAGTGGTTCCCAGGTCTAGTCCAGGGAAGTGATAGGGAGCTGGCGCTCTGGAGATGGACTGCCTAGGTTGGGACCTCAGCTCCTTCTGACTGATTTCCTACAAGAAAGTTTTCTGCCATTTTTGGGCCTCAGTTTCCTTAGCTAGGAAAGCAAGATGACCACAGTCCCCAGCTGATGGAGTCAGGGTGATACTGAGCAACTGCTCCATATGTATTAGCCATTCTTGTTATGTCTTTAATTTCTCCTGAACTCACATCCATAGATGAGTTTGTCTAGAATGACCAGGAGAGACTTTGGAAAATACACTTTCTTGATTTCCTGACCTCAGAAATTTTGGTTCAATGGATGGGGGTTAAATACAGAAATTGAAACTTTTAAAAACTGTGCTCAGCTTGGGGTCTAGTGCACAAGATGAATGAAGAAACTTGACCTGGAGAGCTTTTGTTACTTACCCAAGGTCAAAGGGAGATGAGACAGAGGCTGGTCTAGGAACTAGATCTTTGAGCTGTGAGATCTGAAATTTGCATCTCTGTGCCCGCTCCAGTTCTTCTAGGTTTCAGGAGACAGTTTAAGTTAAACAGAATTATTATGTATAAAACATAATACACACCAAGGAAGCCAGAATTGAAAGAGACACATGTACCCCAATGTTCATTGCAGCTCTGTTTGCAATAGCTAGAACATGGAAGCAATGTAGATGTCCATTGGCAGACGAATGGATAAGAAAGCTGTGGTACATATACACAATGGAATATTACTCAGCTATCAAAAAGAATATACTTGAATCAGTTCTAATGAGGTGGATAAAACTGGAGCCTATTATACAGAGTGAAGTAAGCCAGAAAGAAAAACACCAATGCAGTATACTATCACATAGGTATGGAATTTATAAAGGTGGTAACAATGACCCTATATGTGAGAGAGCAAAAGAGACACAGATTTAAAGAACAGACTTTTGGACTCTGTGGGAGAAGGCAAGGGTTGGATGATTTGAGAGAATAGCATTGAAACATGTGTATTACCATATGTGAAATAGATGACCAGTCCAAGTTCAATGCATGAAACAGGGCACTCACAGCCGGTGCACTGGGACAACCCAGAGGGATGGGATGGGGAGGGAGGTGGGAGGGGCTTCGGGACCAGGGGACACATGTATACCCATGGCTGATTCATGTCAATGTATGGCAAAAACCACTACAATATTATAAAGTAATTAGCCTCCAATTAAAATAAATTAATTTACATAAAAAGAAAAAAATTAGAATCACATAATAAATTTGTATACAGAAACTTTTGTGATTTTGAATGGGTTTGCATGCAAATCAATTTTGGGGGAAATCGCAATTTAAACAATATTGAATCTTCTAATTGTGAAATTTCTTTATAATTAGGCTTTTCTAACAAATTTTTTCTTTCACGTTTTATTAGATTTATTCCTATGAACTTGATACTTTTTGATGCTATTATAAATAAAATGTTTCAATTTTTTCATAATTGTTGACTCTGAAATATATAATTGACCTTGCATATTGATATTTATATCAAACAACCTTGCTAAGAACTTATTAATACTTACAGTTCATTAGAGACTAATTTTCATTGTCTATCTCTATAATAAAACCATTGGTTGACAATTAAAGTTTTACTTCTCCTTTCCAAAAAAACCCCAAAAAACATAAGAAGAGGGTTAAAGCAACCACACCAAAAAAACAAACAACCCCCCCCCCCACAAATCTTAATTTACACCTATCAGAAAACAAAGCAAAACAAAACATGCAGCTAGAAGGAATTTAATCCCAGGTGGTGGAAACAGGTCTATTCAAATGTGGTTGCCCACTCTCAGAAAAGGCTCTCTACGAGCACAAAATGCCTAAACTGACTGGATAAGTGTTGATCCCAGGGCCAAGTGAGGGGTGGTAAGGACATTTCCTTGTCTGAGAAATATGCCAGTGAAGGAAGGTGCTTTCAGTTACACATGCCTAAGTAGAAGTTGGAAACCTAACCATGTCTGTTACAGTATTTATTTTTCAAACACCATTTGTAAAAGAGAATATATGTTTGGTTTAAATTTATATTTTATAAATACATATAAAAGCCAAAGTTAAAGCAAATATTAACTTTTTTCTTTCTTTTTTGGGAGGCGGGGGGAGTTCTTTGCTCTCAAAAGAGATATGACTTGAAGGAACACTTGTGACAGTTTCTGTTGATAACTCTCAGAATATAAAATGGTACATACATGTCAGATGCTGCCAGTATTCAGTGCATCTGACACTATTTGAACAGTTCTTCCCAAGAAATTTTTCTGGCTTGGAAGGTGTCTCTGGTTTCTGGCAGTTAGGGGGGACTTATTGACTGGTGTTTGAGCAAAGGGTTGAATGAATGATTAATTCACTGAGTAAAGAAGTGAAGAGTGCCATAGCTTTTTGCCATCTTTGGTCTCTTTTTAACAAAGTGGTTTGTGGCTTATTGGGCAATGGTGTTGTCTTGGATTCCTTATGTTTTAAGAAATAGAAGTTGAGGCTGGCTGGAGAGATGTGTTGAAAGGGAGGGCATGAGGAACCTGCAACTCTGAGGACTGAGGTTGAAGGTGCACGTGGAAAGCCAGCCCTGGCGCCTCCCTGTCTCAGCTCCTCCCAGCCGGGGTCTCTGAGCTCCAGGCTCATCTTCCCACAAGAGAGCTCCTGACTCCCATCCCCAAGGTGAGCGCCTTGAAGAATAGTCCCACCAAGACTTTACTCCACTGGGGATGAGGGAGTTAGAGCAGTTCTCCAAACACAATTGGGGTGCTTTTCTGGGAAGAAGAGGAGGTAGATAGACACTGGACAGGCAAAACCCATAGAGATCCAATATGTCAATGAGCATAAACCCTGCCTTTAGGTTCAAAAGAAACTCAGGTTACCAGAGTGAAGAAAGCCATATTAATATATACTGCTTTTGTCACAGTTGCTTTTTAAACATATTTGAAAACTTAACATTGTTGGCACAGGATTAGCGAAGGGCTTGCTGAAAGAGTGTGAAAACAGAATAGTTGCATGTTCCCTCAGTGGTCACATTTCATCTGCTCTATTCAGGATAAATGCTGGCGTCTAAGATAAGTATGATGACTTAGAATGTTCAGGACACATACTGACTTCTAAGAAAGGTGTGGTGACTTTGAACATCGGGGGATGGAGGTCAGAGGAGCAGAACACCGAGACAGTTTCTCACCTGAGAAACTTCTGAAGAGCCCAGACCAAGGGAATGGAATGATGCTTGGATGGGAGAAGCAGAGGGATCTGTCCAGGCAGCTCATCAAAGATCAGGTGTTTGGAGTTAGAAAGATTCAAACAGAGTTTGGACGTGTCCTCTGTCAAGAGACTCAAACAGGGAGGTGTGCATTTGATAAGAGTTGAGTTTCTTACTATCTAATGTCTTCTTCATGACTTTTTTGTGGAAATGCAGGAAAGTAAGCATCAACAACAACAACAAAAAAAACAGAACAAAAAACAAAACCTTAGTGGCAAACTTTTTGGTATTTTGAATTCATTATTTTGAAAAGTTCTATGGGATATAGACCATGAGAGGCAAAGAAATGACTTCTCCCCTTGCCTGCCTATATCATGTTTACTGGTTATTCTATAGTCAGGAGGAACCAAGTCAAGGATGCAAGATTTCATCAGTTTAATCACTTCTTAATGATGAATAACCATGCATTGAGAAAAGTTTATTCTGTGAGGGAAGCAATGAATAATTTTGAATTTTTCAGATGTGTTCTTCTTTGGTGACATTTACAAGGTATATGTGACATGTGCTAATTATAGTTTCTATGCTGTTACCTCTGATTATAGATGTTAGGAAGGTTCCATCCGAGTCAAGGGGGCTCTTGTGACACTCTGTGCTCAGCGTTGCAGACTAGTGATGGCTTAATTGCAGGCCTGCCTTGGTCCCACAGTAGATGGACAGGGCTTGTGCTGCTCACGTGTTCACGCTTGTGCTGGGTGTATTGCTGTTGCAACCCTCCTTCCATCCACTTCAAGGGGGCCCAGGCATCAGTCTGGGAGCTGAGGAGCATCTTCAGTTTTTTGTCTTCCTTTTCTTTTTTATTACATTTTAAACATTCAGAAAATTACAAGGGATAAAAAACTCCCATGACTGCATCACCCAGATCTGACATTTTATTATACTTACTATAACTCCCCCTTTTAATTTCTTGAAATGAATACAGGATTACAGAGAGTTGTAGCCGACTTTGAGGAACACATGTTGGTAACCAGAAATGAAAAGCAAAACACAGTGGAAAGGGTAGCTTTCTCAATGCCAACTTTGCATTCAATGGAAGAAAATGAAATGCACGTTTTTCAAGCACCTCATACATGATTGACACTCTGCTATTTCACATCCATTCAGTGCTGAAAAACTGACTTTCCCAGGCAAAAAAAGGAAAACCAAAAACCCAATTGGCAGTGCTTACTGACTTTGTTGTGTGTAAAGACACCCAGCGTGGCTAGTTTCGAGCTACCAACAGTTTAACAACAGACTTGCAAAATTCCTGAGTACTTAACAATCTGCTCTAGTGAGCCCGGACAGACTGGCTCCAGCATATAATTTCATGTGTTCAACCATTCAGCAGATATTTATGGGGACAATTTGTAGCTGAAATGTCAGGGAAATCACAGCCTTTCCTATAAAACAGCCTTTCTACTGGACTCTTGGGGCCTTAGAGATCTGAAGGGATTATCTTCCTTCTGTGGATGTGGAAGCTGAGGCTCATCGAAGCAGTATAGATGCCGCTGTTGATAACATGCCCACGTCCCCTTGGTGTTTACCTTGTCTGTGCCCGTGACCTGATTTACGTCGGTCCATTCCTGTGACTGCATCTGTAGCGCTCTCTGCCCACCTGAGCTTTCTCTGTTAGCAGGGCAGGTAGAAAGGTCTAGGGAATTAGCATCCCCTGGGAGATGCCCTCATCCAGTGAGGGAGGGAGTTAATGGATGATACCTGGTCATCTCCTTCACTCATTAGAATAAATCAGCTTGAATTGCATGTTCACACTGATCTTCCACTAGGATCCAGCTCATGGGATTCAGTTCCCCTCCGTGGTAATGAACTTGAAACTGTGCCTTTTTTTTTTTGGTCTGCCTTCCCTTTGTTGAATCCCTACACTCCTGTCTGTATTTCCTCCCGTCACCTCTCAGTCCTGCCTCACACTCTGCCTCTGGGGGGACCCAAGCTAAGATGGGCTCCAGTGTCCACAGCCTGTGGACACAGTGATTTCCCTGACATCCTTGCCCTGCTTCCTGGAGGTCACTCTTTGCCTTCCTCTTTCGGATTCACTGCTGAGAAGCCAGCATCTCCATGAGGGCTGACAGCTCTGGGAGAACTGACCTCTTTCTCACTGGGGTTCCTAGTCTGGCCCCCTGGGGAAGAAGCAGATTCACCAGAGATAAGGGCTGCAGGACACCCCACCCAAAGAGCAGATTTAATCCTGGTCCGATTTTGTTTGAATCTGATCTTCCTGTGTGTTAGACTGAGCTGACCTGGAAAAATCAAGAATGGTGATCAGGAACTTCGCTGGTGGTCTGGTGGGTAAGATGTTGCCTTCCAATGCAGGAGGTGCTGGTTTGATGCCTGGTGGGTGGAGCTGAGATCCCACATGTTTCACACTCGAAAAACCAAAACATAAAAGCAGCATTGTAATAAATTCAAAGACATCTTTAAAAATGGTCCACATTAAAAAAAAATGATGATTAAAGACAAAATTTTCTCACCACAAATCTAGAGCCTGGAGTTACCTTGAGGAGACTGACATGTCCTTATGCTAACCATCACTCCCTCCCCTAGCTCTGCTCAGCCATCCAGAGTAGGAAGTACCTTCTTCATAAGGGTCCCCCCCCAACAAGTGGACAGGCCTCCCCCAGTTCACTATTTCATAGTGACTTTACCTGTCATGTGCTCCTGATACATCATCACCTATTTTAATTTCATAGTATTTCTGTGCTTTTTTTTTTTTTTTCTTTAAATAATATATGTGTTCCCCCACCCCCAACAGATAGAAAGTCCACAAAGAAGGTATCTCTGTCGGCCGGCTTTTGCTCTGTTTTAGGTCTGTAACATCTAACGTGGTGTCTGGTATATAGTAAATACTCAGTAAATGCTTTTCAAGTGAATCCATAGGAGAAAGAAAGATCAAAGAATAACTGCTTGCTGTGTTCGGGGCGACCTGAGTTGGTGACTCCACACTTGTTCTTTGTCTTTATTTCTCCCGTAACTTCTTGCCCTTGAGAGTCTTTGACTACAAAGAGCACAAGCGTTGCATAATATGATTTGACTCGGGAGTCAGGTGTGTGTTAAAATTCTAGCTTAACCTATTTAGTGAGCTGTGTGGCTTTCAACAACTTGCCAGACCTCTCTGTGCTTCAGTTTTCTCATTTGCAATATGAGGAAAGGAGTACCTAGCTCAAAGCGCTGCTTTGAGGAGGAAAAGATTTAACTTAAGTGAAGTGCTTACAGGAGTTACTGGCTCCTAATAAAAGCAGCATAGGCATGTGTTTGCTCAAGATCAAGTCCTCAGTTAACACTGAACTGGTATTACTTTTTAAAAAATAGAAAAAATGAATTGTGCGTTTCCTCTAAGAAAGCTCTTCTATGCTTGAGGATAAATTCCATGCTCTGATCGTGACAACATGACTGCCCCTGCCAGCCTCGTACTATGTACTTCACGTACTCTGCCTCTCCTCCCTCGTGGCTGAGCTCCAGGTCCCTTGGCTGCTGTCCTTTTCCTCAAATATGGCATAGTTTTCCCCGGTCCTGGGCCTCTGTCCATCCTCTCTTCTCTGCCTTAAGTGCTCTCGCCTCTCCTCTACAAGTTGGTTTGTTCAGGAGTCACCTCTTCACCGGGTCCTTCCCTGATCTAAAGCAGCTCAGTGTCCAGCCACTCTGTCTTGGAGCGCTTAGTCTAGAGTGTAATTATCTCATTTAGTTGTTGAATTTCTCTCTCAAACCAGAGAATCAACTCTGAGTGCACTGAACCCTTGCACCCAGAGTGAGTGTCAGTATTAGAACAGATGCCAGGAAGTTGTGGTGTTTGTTGTAGATCACAAAGCCTGACCCTGGGATCCCCAGGTTTCTCCCATGTGGCCACTCAGCCTTCTTCCCCCTTCCCTCCATGTTGTGCCCACCTTGTCCCAACCTTACACTCACGCCAGCGTCATGCGACCTACATCTCAGCCCCACCAGTGCCCTGGCTGCTGCCCTAAATTCGCCCAGCCTCCAGGCCCTGTTGAAATCCTGCTGGTCTGCTACTTCAAACTTTCCAGTGGCTTCTTACCACACTTATCACTAACTGACAAGATCTCTTTACTGCCTGATTTCTTTCTGCCTCCCTCTTAATTACTGTGCCCTAACCAGACTGGCTGTTTTTTGCTCCTCAGACATGCCAAGCCTGTCCCCACCTCCTTTGAACATCTCAGTCTTTCCTGGAATGTACATCCCTTACCTTGTACCCTAGCCTAGTGGGCTCTCTTTTTGATTTTTCAGTTCAATGAAACCTCTTATCCCAGTGTTCAATGGTACCCTTAGAAATCTACATTAATCTATGTTATGACTTTTTTGTGTCTCTTTAGAGCCTTCACTGCTATTTGAAACCATCTACCTGTCTACAAGTCTCCCTATATATCTCTTATAGAACATGTCAGAGTGGGAAACCTTGCCATGCCTCTTCTTTATCACTGTATGTCTAGCACCTGACACAAGTATGTGCTTAGTAAGTATTTGTTGAGTGAATGGATGGCAGACTGAATGTATTGATGCCCAGGTCTGTCCCCTTCTTGGGACACAGTGATCCTCCACAGATTCCCTGTTGGCTGAGTGGAGTTTGAGGACATAATCTGCACCCAGAGACCCTGATGCTCTGGATAAAGCCACTGTCACCATGTTACTGGCTCGGAGCTTTCCACTGGGCTCTGCTTCCTTCCCTTCCTCTCCTTTCCTGGGTGTTGGTTGACCTGCTGTCAACATCTCTCCTCAGTCTCTGAGCCAGCAGTCTTTTTCAGAAGTCAGCCCAGTGTGGCTTTAGATACTGGTGAATCTAGGCTCAAATCCCAGCTCTTCCACTTAAGAACCATGAGTCACTTTGCCTCTCTGAGCCTGAACTTCCTCGGCTACGAAAAAAAAAAAAAATGCTGTAGAGAGAAATATCAAATAGCGATCACCTTTTCAGGGGGCCCCTTGAGGATTAAATGAGATACAACATCCAAAGGATTTTATACAACAGGAGGTGCACAGTAACAATTGGACACTGGCAGTCAGCTATGGTTTTAATTTGGCTTGTTTTCAAGTCTGTCTATCTTTTCAGCTCAATGAATTTTCACCCAGCTTCCTTAATAACTTCCTCCCAGCCAAACCCCTGTTCTTGGACTTATCCATGCATTAATGGCCATGCATCATTTTGAGTGACAGCCTTGCAATTCTGCAGAAACTCAAAATGAGACCCCAAGGAAGAAGAATCTGGATCTCAACAGGACTCAGAGCTGTAGCTGTGTGTGTGGTCTCATCAACACACCAACCTCGGAATTCCCTTTGCTAGTCTCCCTGGGGGGTAGGGGCTCAGATGCTGAGCCATGAGCATAGCAGATAGCTGATACCTCATAGTACAGTTTCATCTCTGGTGATAGATGTAGAGTTTCTGTAGAAATGTTCTGATGTGATTATTATGTGTGATTTCTGCAAACCCAAAGAGGGGAACAGACCCTTCAAAACTAATGACAAGATCAAATAGTACTCATGGGTCTACTTGTGTGGCAGGCAGACCACTGAGAGGCCGAGCCATCTCAATATCTGTCCTGGTCTTTTCTTGAATAGAGTATAAAGATGTGGTCACCTGAAATACTGGGTCTCGCTTGCTGCCTTGGAGCTGTGCTACTGAATTTGAAGTCCCAGCCTCTCCCACCTTCTCTGTCTTGATGCAAGTTACATATTCAATGATTCAGGTCCCTGCCTTTCTGATATAAACTGCTGTCACTTGCAGTTCAGCTCTCGCATTGTTCACAGTGAATTTCTTACTACTCACTTTCCTAGCAAGACCTTGTCTATAAGTTAGAAAGCCCTCTTAGAAGGTAAAAACGAGTACAGGAAAACAGGGTAATAAAATGCTCAGACATAATCATTAGGATTTGTGGAGGATAGTAAGTGATTATGGCTTTGTGCATCTCCCTCGATTCATTCATTAACTTGGAATAAAAACCAGTGTTGTAAAGTAAGCTGTGGTTTAGGAACCAACCCTGACTCATCTTCCACACAGGCTAAGATCTTTGGAAAAGCTTGAAAGCATTTAGTAAAGCCATTTACCTATTGTTGTCCTCTCTATAATTCTTTGGTTATGAACTGTTGTCTTTCCAAATATCCCATGAAAAAAAATTAGGAAGAGGTAAAGATGCATTGTATCAACAGGTAAGAAATCATACCATTCTGGAAACACCACTTCATTAAGAATTTCAATAATCCATGCTCATGCTTTATTGTGGATAAAAGCTTTATGATTGAATCTATAGGACACTCCTAAGTTATAAGTAAATGTGAAAGTCCAATTCTGCCTCTAATTACTTACAACAGTTTTCCTAGAATGATGAAGAACCTTATTTGTGGCAAGACCTTCAGCCAGATGCACCATCTAGCAAAAAAGTGTATAAATTTCATGTTTCAAAAGTGGGTTCCTGTAGAACTTTAATTTTGACTGCCTATCCCAGTCTTGATGGAAAGCCTTGCTTCATAACCTCCACAGTTGTGTGTGTGTGTTTTCATGTGCATTTCCTAAGCTCTGTAGATGTGTGCATGTAGGAACACTGCTGTGTTTGTTATCTACTGATGTTTAATAAATCACCCCCAAATTAGTGACTTACACAAACCATGATTTTTATAATTTTGTACTTGTGTATTTATTTTCTTTGGCTGTGCTGGGTACTTGCTGCTGTGTGGGCTTTTCTGTGGTCACGGCGAGCAGGGGCTACCCTCTGCTTGTGGCGTGTGGACCTCTCATTGTGGCGGCTTCTCTCGTTGTGGAGTGCTGGCTCTAGGCATGCGGGCTTGTAGTCGTGGCTCCTGGGCTCTGAGCGCGGGCTCAGTAGTTGTGATGCCCAGGTTTGGTTGCTCTGATGCATGTTCAGGGGTCAAACTCTCATCTCCTGCATTGGCTGGTGGATTCTTTATCACTGAGCTACCAGGGAAACCCAAGCAGTATTATTATTTTTTATTCTTTTTTTATTTCACAGCATCATGGGTCAGAACTCTGGGCATGACTAGTCCTGTGTGTTCCTGACGAGGCTTTTAATCTTGGTTGTTTCCTAAGACTGCTATCTCATCTTAAGTCTTGGCTGGGAGGAGATCCGCTTCCAAGCTCACTCAAATGATTGTTGTCAGGATTCCCTTCCTCATGCGCTTCTGAACTAAAGGCTTCGGTTTCTCCCTGTCTGTTGACCAGGGGTTTCCTTTGGTTCTCTGTCATATGAGTCTCTCCAGAGGCTAGCTGGCAAAAAGTAGCCTGCACCATCAGGGAAAGGAAACACAATAACACAGTAGGGAGTAAGAGCAAGATGGAAGACAGGCATTTGTTACCTAATCTTGGAAGTGACATCCCTTCTGCCATATTCTCTTTGTTAGAAACAAGTACTTGGTCCATTTACACTCAAAGGGAAATGGTTTCCCAGGGGCATGAATACTAGGATCTAGGGCTCCTTGAAGGCCATCTTAGAGCATGCCTGTCAGAAGTGTTTAGAACAAAAATCAAAAATTGTTTTGAATCTATGATGACTTAATTGCAAAGTAACAGCACTGAACCGTGTAGAGAGGCAGTATATCATGATGTTTAAATGCACAGAATTAGATGACACACCGGAGTTTGCATTCTAACTCTGTAGTGTCCAAATTTATAAGAATTTGGACAAGATATCCAGTATCCATCTGTAAAATGGAGATAATTTCTACCTCACAGGGTAGGACAATATAACATTTTCAGTATGTTGCTCATTACATAGGAAATAGAATTAACAATAGTCGCAGTATTCTGTGTGACCTATACAGATCAAAATGGCATTTTTGCCATTGACTTGCTGGTTGTGTGAACCAGAACGAGTCACTCCATCTCACAATGTCTCTTTTAGTTTGGAATGCATTTTGCTATTAATACAAGTAACAGAAAACTACAGTGGCTCCAAAAGGAAAAAAAAGAAAAGATTATTCCTCTCCAACAGCAAGGCATCTGAAGAAGATAGACTAGGGTTGAATTGGTAGATTGGTAATGTCATTTGAGACCCTAGCTTGCTCTTTCTTTTTCATTTTGCCCTCCTTGGTTGGCCTCTGTGTCTATGCTTGTTCCTTAGCTGCTCCTTCTCTATCCTCATCTCCATGTTTCAGCAGGAAGCCAAGAAGGAAATCCCTAAGATCATGATAAGGTAAAGTGTTAGAACAGTAGGTACGTAGTCGCCAAGAAAGTAACCAGTCCAAGGTTAAGGAGGACACAAAGAAGGCTCCAGAATTTGTCCAAGAATGAAAGGAAACTTATAGGTTACTTGATATGATAAAAGTATATTGAGAGGAGGTCTATGGTTGTGCTGTAAGCTCAAGCAATGGCTTATTAATAGGAAGACTGAAAACTAGCTGGGCAGACAAGAAGTTGAGGCAATGCTTAATTCCAGGGAAAGCAAAATGTTATAAAGGGAAGGCAGTAAAATCATAGAATGCTCCAAGAAACTGAGAACTGTGAGCAGTATTTACAAAGCAATACCACTGAATATTGGTTTAATACTCAAAAACTGTTGGGGAGGTGTGTGCTTGTTTTGTGGGGGTAGTGTAAAATAGTCAAACATTCATTTTTAAAAATATCAAGTTAAATACTAGGAAAAAAACTGTAGTATTAACATATAGCAGAAAAATGTTGCTCAGAAATGTGGAAGTTGATTTTAGAAGTTGCAAGTGGTTTTCTCTGGGGAGTGGGCCTCAGAGGTAAGAAGAGTTGAGTAGACAATGCTAATTCATCCTTGCCTCAACCCCATCACAAGGCCGGGAAATGTCCATGAGGCTGAGTATAAATAGATGTGGCAAGGGAATAAAATCGAGAAATTAACTCTGCTTTAATTTTTATACTCTTATCATGAAAGAATAAGAGCCATATTTCCTTGCTTTTTCCCAAGGGTTTCCAAGGAGAAAATTAAATTAAACATTTCTTTGCCTGGGAAAGGGAGAGCTAGAAGTTCAGCCTCATTTTAAGGGGAGATTTTCAGTTTTGAAGAGTCGAGCAGAAGAGTAAAAGTGGCCAGTCCTGAGACTGATAGGGCCCTGTGTTTCACTTCCATGCAGCCCCAAGGACAGTGCAGATCCTCTAAGGTGGGGCCAGATGATAAACTCAGCCTCAGAATCCAGTAGCTAATCTGAACATGAAATGTCTGAATGCTGGGGCCCGTTTGAGACTTACAGCTTTGAATGAGCCAAAGACCTTGATCAGCAAACACTTTTGTGAATATCAGAAAGCCCTTCCTCAAGTGTCTTATGCTGAATTAGTCTCTTGAGGATTCCTATACCACCTAGGAGAGGGAGGAAGCCCCTCTGATGATCAGTATTGAATCTGTTGTCAGCCCTAACAGTTGGTATTCCAAACTGGCACATACATGCAGCATAAATTCTTACCTGGTAGGAAAAAGATAAAACTGGACTTATTTCTTCAACTTCCTTTGCCTTAACCTCTTCCAGCCTCATTCCAAATAACCCAAGCTGTTTCTTGCTCTGGGCATCTGGTAGGCCATTAGTGACAAACCGTCTAAGATCAACCACCACCCAGTGACAGATGACAGGCTACGTGGTGTCAGTTTCAAGATCATTTTGAAAGTTGATGTAAAATACCATCTACTTTAGCAAAGAATAGTGAACTGCTGAGCAATTTTATAGTGCTTTCTTCCATTCTGCATGGTCAACAAGGGTTATTAGAGTCAAATAGATTTTCTTCTCATGGGTGATGAAGATGGCATAGTTTTTAAGAGCAGAGCTCTGAAACAAACTGTGTTCAGATCTGAGATGTACCATAAAAAAATTTGTATGATCTTGGGCGTATCATTGAAGCCTAAGTCTCAGGTTTTACCTTTGTGAAATGGACAAAAAAAAAAAAAGGTAGGTAAACACTTAACACCTCTTGAACCATGCTAAACTCACAATCCGTATTTACATTATTAGTATTTCTCTTCATAAGAACTTTTTTCCTTTTTTCTGGCCTGTCAATACTTGGCTGCTGGCTCAGTCTGTCTTTCCACCTTGTCTTTGTAGCCTACTTATACAAAAATAGAAAGGAATCAAAAAGCAAACAAAAACAAGGTAGAAAGCCTAAGTTAAAGTTATGTGCTAAATGAAAAAATACATTGTCAAAACCTTCCTACACCTAAATGTGGTTTGATCGCTGCATCTCTAGACATGCAATTCCCCACAGCTTTTGCCCACAACTTTTGGCTCTAATGGGCTATTGACTCAAACTTAATTTGGCTTCCAGGATATGGTTTGTGTGTGTGATGTACAGTCTGCAAGAAACACAGGGCTAGTTTTGTTTTAGGAAATGAAGATTAATAACCAGCAGCTGGCCCATTAATAACCTTGGGTGTGTGGGAGAAAAACAAATTCTTAGATAAATTTGTAATCCCATAAATATTGGTGATGCAGTAAACTTCTGATTCTAAATTAGTTAAGTTTCGAAAGCCACAAAACACTTTTACTGCCGCTTTCCTCTTCTAAAATATCCAGCTGGGACCTTCAAAGAATAACATCTACCGTCTTGTTTTAAACCAATCTTATTTTTGCGGAATCTGTGGAGGATGAATTTGTATTAATACTTGACTTCTTATTTGAGGATCAGCATAAACTGGTAACTCCTAAGGTGGCACCGTCCAACATGAGCATAACATTTGTGCCATGTTCTTACCCTTTTTCAGGTCTGAGTGGTCTCCTGGAAGAGAATGTTTTTACTTTGCATTTTTAATGTGATTTCCTCCTCTATGCTCAGATGTGCCTTTAGTCAGGGGATGTTGCCTTTTCTGTAGTCATGAATAAGAAATCATCATTTTTGCCTACTGAGGTGCTGTTTACAAATCATTTCCCTGTCTTTTGTTCTTTATCCCAAAACCATTCTTTACCAAAGGTATCATTATCCCCTGATGAGGAAAACAAGGTTTAAAGAGATTGGTTCACTTTCTGAAAATTCAGTGATAGAGATGTAAGATCTCAGGATTCCAGACCTCCTGTTTTCATTATGATCCAGAAGGCTCAAGGTGACAGGAATGGCTTTAGTACCTTCGCTTTCTGCCTTCTATTCTGTCATGAGACCACTCAGCATTCCTTCCTCTCCTCCTTCTCCTACTCTCTAGAAGCACTTTTCTATTAGTCATTTTCTAAGTTTCAGTCTCCCTCCCCCAAACAGACACTGACACAAGTTTTGAGTGCAAGCTGTTTCTCTGGGAGATGATCCCAGGTAGCACAGTGAGGGAATGAGGAGGTAATACAGATGCGAGAAAAATCAGTAAATTGTATTTGAGTGAGTGAGTTACCACTGTGGGCAACCGGGTCTCCGTTCTACCAGACATGCTTTGTAAAACCCAGAATCTCAGAGTGATCCCAGGAAGAGGTAGCCAACTCCTGTTCATCACTGGTTAAAATTTGTTCTGAGAGTGTTGACTTACTATTTTGCCATGCAGATGGGCTGGCAACCATGCTCTTCATGCCAGAGAAAGTCCTCAGGCAGAAATACAGGCACTTGAGAGAGGGAGCCACGCGCATGTATGATTTCTGTCCACTGAAGATGTGGTTTCTGGTTGGGCAGAGGGATGTGGAGGGTATGCACACTGTCTTCTGTAGCCATTTATTGTTTAATGTGAATTTTAATTATTTATAACCCTCCTTTCATGGCATTTGCTGTCCTCGCTCAGGCCCCTTGCTTGTGACAGAAAGCTGAACACACATCTTCTTTATCCATCCCTCTGTTGATGGACATGCTTTAGTTGCTTTCATGTCCTGACTGTTGTAAATAGTGCAGTGAACATTGGGGTGCATGTATCTTTCTATGATTTTCTCTGGGTGTATGCCCAGGAGTGGGATTGTTGAGTCCTATGTTAGTTATATTTTTAGTTTTTTAGGAAATCTCCATTCTGTTCTCCATAGTGACTTTTGTTGTTCAGTTGCTCAGTCCTATCCAACTTTCTGCAACACCACGGACTTTAGCATGCCAGGCCTTCCTGTCCCTCACCATCTCCTGAATTTTGCCCAAGTTCACATCCATTGCATCAGTGATGCCATCCAACCATCTCAGTCTCTGATGCCCTCTTCTCCTTCTGCCCTCAGTCTTTTCTAGCATCAGGGACTTTTCCAGTGAGTCAGCTGTTCACATTAGGTGGCCAGAGTATTGGAACTTCAATTTCAGTGACTTCAGCTTCATTTGATAAGTGACTGTACCAGCTTTCATTGCCATGAGCAGTATGGGAAGATCCCCTTTTCTTCACACCCTCCCCAGCATTTATTGTTTGTAGATTTTTTATGATGAAATTAATTTTGAAAAAGGAAGAGAAAACTGAATCCAAATTGGCTTTAAGTGCAGGAGGAATTTACTGGATCACATAGAAGGCAAGTCCAGAGGGAGGTCTATTTTAGGTGTTCCCTGATGCAGGAGCCCCTTGTCTGTTTCTTTTGTGTGGTGGCTGTTTTCGACATGGTCAAAAGTGGCTGCTGTCAGCACCTGTTTCTATGGTCTTCTAGGTTCAAATCCAGTAGAAGAGTGACTATTTTGTTAAGTTAGAATGCATAAGACAAGTTGTGAGCTTCATTCTTACTGGGCTACTTCAGGTCATATGTCCACCTTTGAAGTTTGGGATGTGATGTGATGTGTCAGTTGTCTTAGACCTATATCTTAAGTCACACCATGAGGCCAGATGGGCTCAAGTTGGGGAGAACTGGATCATCAAAAGAAAGTTGAGGCTGTCCCCTGTAGAAGGAGTAATAGGTATTGAGAAACCAGTAAACCTCCAAAATAATCACCCAAGAAAATTACATGTCAATATTTAGCTCTAAAATTTGTTTCTTAATAGTTTTTCAGATGTCATGGAGCAGGAATGGGATAGAGTATAGTGGACAACACTCAGTAATACAGCCCAAGAGATGGCGGACCCTGTTCCATGCTTGAGTTGCTGGGTTCTTTTAGCCATTTTGGTGGTTGCTAATATATGTGTTCAGGAAATCCCTAACCCACTCTGCACTTGTGCAGTTCAGACATAATTCAGAGAGAATGTCCTGGCTCACACTGAGGGCAAGGCTTATGCCCTCTGCCAGTGGTTCCTCCCCCTGTCAGCTGCTCTGTCCTAATGTTCTTCTCTCTTCATTATCTGTTTTGGATGAATCACATCAGTCCTTGTAGGCTTCATCAGTCCCACAGCAGGAAACGCGGTGTTTTTCATTCCTCACTCACCTGTCCTTTCATCTGTGGAGCCAGCCATCGAGTCATCATTGACTGAACGTCTTTGTGTGCCACAAAGAAGGTAAAGACTGATCCAAGCAAGTATTTTGACTTCAGAAGGCTGAAAATCTAGGAGGAGATTTTAGGGGAAAGAAACAGTTATGTACAAAAGTATCTGGTGTGAGAAATCAGCCGATGCCATTAGTCATAAATAGATGAATCTCCACTCATTTCAGAAAGAGAAATGACTTCTGGTTTCCTGGGCAGAATCAGGATGAAATCTGATGGGAAAAGGAGAGTAATTAAATTAAATTAGTGTTTGCATTTTTGGATACTTGAAATGCGTGGCATAATCAACGTTTTTATTCTGATAAATTAAACATATCTATTTGAAGTGGCAGCTCTTGCAATTCAGATTATTCCAGATTATGACTGATGTTTAACTCATTCTCTGGGAACGTTTTTTTTTTTTTCTGTTTTACTGAAATAAATATACCTAATTTAGTTTTTATTTCACCTGATGTGGTCCCAGTAGGACAAGTGTCAGTATTTATTCTCCAGCAAGGACCTAACACCTTGAATATGAATGAGTTTGTGGAATAATGTAGCCCATGGAACCGCTGCCATCCTCTCCATTCTGGAGTAAATTAAATACAACACTGAGGTGGAAATAGGGTTTAAAGTAAGATGTAAGAGCCAGAAAGTTTAACACTAAGAACAAATTAGATTGTTAGGCTTATAGAATCTTTTGCAACAGGGACTGTCATTTATTGCTTTTTGTACCTGCCTCCAACTCTGGGTTCAGTCTCTGGCACATAGTAGGTGCTCAGTAAAGGCATTTAGATTTAATTCCTTGGCTCTCTCTGGAGACTCCACCATTAGTGAAAAATTGTGTGTGTGCCAACATCCCCTGCCCTGCTGTAAACTCTTAGAAGGCAGGGAGCAGGTTTGACGGCTTGATTCTTCATTGTGCCTGGGTGCAGCTTGGGGCACATAGAGGCCCCAAGACGTTGGTTTTTGGTACTTAATGTTGTTAAGTACCAAAATTACTTTCAGCATACCCAGAATATGAACCAGGGATTCTCAAAGAGCTCCTTAAATCCTTGTAATGTGAAGTATTAACGTTTTCAGTTCTGTCTCCTGAATGGATATTGTTCAAGTGAACCTCAGTTTTCCTGAAACATAAAACTCTAAGTTGGGCAGAGGGAGGATAATATCTGATGATTTCATAGGTCAGTTGCAAGGGTAGTGGAAGTAACTGGCAGAGGCCTCGGCACATAGTTGGAATTCAGTAAATGTCAAGTGGTTCGATAAAGTCAAGCAGATCTTATGTAGAGGTCTAGCTTTTGCCTGTGAATGATATTATAAGCAATACATAGCTAATAATGTCTAAACTGATTAAGTTTCTCTCTTTTTTAAAAAAAAATTATTTAACTGGAGGCTAATTACTGCAAGGAGATCCAACCAGTCCATCCTAAAGGAGATCAGTCCTGAATGTTCATTGGAAGGATTTATCTTAAAGCTGAAACTCCAGTACTTTGGCCACCTGATACAAACAGCTGACTCATTTGAAAAGACCCTGATGCTGGGAAAGATTGAGGGCAGGAGGAGAAGGGGACAGCAGAGGATGAGATGGTTGGATGGAATCACCAACTCAATGGAGATGATTTTGAGTAAACTCTGGAAGTTGGTGATGAACAAGGGAGGCCTGGCGTGCTATGGTCCATGGAGTCACAAGAGTCAGACATGACTGAGCGACTGAACTGAACTGAATTACTTTACAATATTGTGATGGTTTTTGCCATGCATTGACATGAATCGGCCATGGGTATACAGGTGTCCCACCATCCTGAACCCCCCTCCCACCTCCCTCCTCACCCCGTCACTCTGTGTCATCCTAGAGCACCAGCTGTGGGTGCTCTGCCTGCTTCATGCCTCAAATTTGCACTGGTCATCTATTTTACATATGGTAATATACATGTTTCAATGCTATTCTCTCATATTGTCCCACGCTCACCTTCTCCCACACAGTCCAAATGTCTGTTCTTTACATCTGTGTTTCTTTTGCTGTCTTGCTTATAGGGTCGTCGTTACTCTCTTTATAAATTCCGTATATATGCATTAATGTAGTGTATTGGTATTTCTCTTTCTGGCTTACTTCACTCTGAAGAATAGGCTCCAGTTTCATCCACCTCATTAGAACTGACTCAAATGTGCTATTTTTTATAGCTGAGTAATAGTCCATTGTGTATATGTACCACAGCTTTCTTATCCATTTGTCTGCCAATGGGCATCTAGGTTGCTTCATGTCCTAGCTATTGTATACAATGTTGCAATTAACATTGGGTACATATGTCTCAGTTTTGGTTTCCTTGGCATGTATGCCAAGCAGTGGGATTGCTGGGTCATATGGCAGTCCTATTTCCAGTTTTTTAAGGAATCTCCACACTGTTCTCCACAGAGGCTGTACTAGTTTGCATTCCCACCAACAGTGTAAGAGGGTTCCCTTTCCTCTACACCCTCTCCAGCATTTGTTTCTCTTATTTCAGCAGCTACTGGTTTTGTAGTTGAAGGCTTTGAGTAGACGAGCATAGAGTTTGATTTTTCACAGAGAGTCAATGTAAGAAATATCTGGATAATGTTATGTTTCTGATTCAAAAAGGTGATTGTAGAAGATGCCCAGTCCAGATGTTGTTGGCCCAGCTGGGGCATCCTTCCTCCAGGGCATGGAGTGCTGGCTGCCGACAGCTCACAGCTGTGTCCTGCATTGGAGAACTGCCCTGGACACCCAGGACTGTCTCACTTGGAAATACCTGGGACGTTAGGTCTACTCCCACCTTCTCCACAGCCTCTGACAGATGTTGTGACACCTGCGAAGTTCCCTTTGCTGCAAGTGAAGGTGACTCTGTGGTGTCACTCATACTTCAGAGCTCCCTGTAGCATCAGGCTGAGGCTGGACCACAGTCAAAATCACATCTTAGCCGGGCTTTTCTCCCTGCCCTATTCCATCTTCCTCCCTGGATAAGGGTGCTAGTTTCAGATTCTGCTTTTAGGGGTTCCAACCTAAGTTAGAGGTGAACTGAGCCACAACAAAGAGATGCATTGTCTTGTTTGTACGGTTTTCAATACAAGACAGTGTTTTGTTAATAATGGCAGCTTGCATATATATATTTTCATTTGAATGGTGTTCTTCATTTGCCAACTCTCCCCTAAAATAGTTCTACTGGGAGCAAGGGTTATTGTTTTCCCCCATTTTCACAATGAGAAAAACAAGACCCAGGTTGGTTACCAGCTTGAATAACCTCATGGCAGCATTCTTTTTTCCTCTTCATCCTTGTCTTTCCTCTTCATCCTCGTCTTTTTCTCCTGAGGTACTCTTTTAGTTGAAATCTTCGTTTTATGGATGCAGAATCACTGACATTGCTTTGCCATTCACTTCTAAACACTGAAGCTTCTGGATCACCGTAGATTCATGTAGACCAGAAAGCGAAAATGGAATAACCCATTTAAGATGGCTGGTACCATCTAAATGTCAGGGTGTTATTGCTTTGGGTACAGACCACTGCAGAACTTCCAGACCAAAGATGAACGGGTAAAATGTGTTCTGCAGGAAAAGGTATGATATTTCATATGAAACAGAATACAAGAAAGTCTTTGCATAGACAAACAACTTCTCAGAACTTATTTTTGAGAGAAGATAGTGTGGGCAGAAATTTAAATCCTTTCCATGTCTGTGTCAGAGAATGGGTAACATTTAAAAATGTTAATTGATACTAGTTAATTTTACCACCAAGAACTTATTAGTTTGTCTCTAAAAATGATATTTTTAAAACTAGTGTAGTTTGCAGGCCTTGGAAATGATAGCTTACTGAGAGAGAGGAGAAATGTAAAATGTATCTCAAGAGTAGATGCCTATCAAAGTAGTTTTATTTATACAGTCACTGATTTCTAGATAATACTGCCTCTGACAAAATCATAGCAAATTTTATCATGTCTTGTGTGTAACAAATCTGACACCATGGTGACATGGTGGTCATTGAAAAATGGGGATAAAAAATTAGTGTTTTAAATCACAGCACAGCCTCAGAGAGAGAGAGAGTAAGAGACTGACAGATTGATTGGTTTAGGAAAAATAGGTAAAGATCCTTTACTGAAATGCTGTCCTTTGCTGTTACTTGGTACTTATTTATTTCTAATTTTTATTTTGTCTGTAACAGTTCACTCTACCAAAATATAGGATAATTAGCCCTCACTCTAGTGTTTTGGCTCGGAAATGTTATCCATTACATAGTGTAGCAGGATGATCATTTGATGTGTTTGCTGGTGTGTTTTAATTCCCAGTAAATAGTTTTTTGTTTGTTTGTTTGTTTTAATCTATTGCCCTTCCAGGCAAGTTACAGCATCTGTTGTTTCAGGATACACATTTGAGGCACATCTCAAGTAACATAAAAATCAAATCATTTGAGTTGTAAAGCAGACTTTTCAAGTGTATCACAAATAGAAAAGTTTTGAGAGGGATAACTTTTCAGTTGCCAGAACCTGACCTTTGGAGCTTCTGAGTCCATGACACTGAGGCCCTGCGTTTTCAAACATAAATAGTCAGGCCCTGCAGAACACAGGGCTGGGTGGAGCCAGTCTCCCTGCCCTCCTAGAATAGATAATGAGCCCATAAGAAACATCTGGTTTGAACAAAGCAGCAGAAAATCACCTGAAGAAATAGAAAGGCAAATTCCACCTTCAGTGGAAGGAGGAGATGGTTGAAACCCAAACCATGGCATGGTTGGAAAGGCAGACAAAAGAAATCCAAGTTTCATAGAAGTGTATGTGTGAGTTTCCTAAGATAAAGTTTCCTAAGATCTTAGGGGTATCTTAGGAAACTGCAGATCTCAGGAAACCTGGAAAAGACAATTCTTGAAGCCGAGCAAGCAGGCTTCTTTTGGTGACCCTGCATTTATGTATGTATGTACTTTTGGCTGCATTGAGTCTTAGTTGTGGCGCAAGCAAGCTTCTCTCTACTTGTGGTGTGTGGACTCTGTAGTTGGGGAACATGGGTTCTCTAGCTGAGGCACATGGATTCAGTAGCTGTGGTGCATGGGCTTGTTGCTCCATGGCATGTGGGATCTTAGTTCCCCACCAGAGACTGAAGCCACCTCCCCTGCACTGGAAGGCAGATTCCTAACTACTGAACCACCAGGGAAGTCCCAAGCAAGCTGACTTTGGTGTGAAAAACCTAAGTTCCTTGGGGATAGGTAGGGCTTGGGAAATAGGAACATGGGCAGGCAGATGAAGTCACTCTGGATTCAGTTTCAATCTGAGAAATTACGGAAGTGGGTCTAAGTGAAGCATCACAAAGCAGCCATGTTTGCTGACAGCATTATGCCACTGAGGCAGTGGAAGAAATTTATAATATGAACAATCTCATAGCCATTTTTTGTTGTTGTTCTTGTTGCCATTGTATTTTGTTGTTGTTTGAGAGATGTAAAGGCTGAACAAACTCACCAAAACTTGGGTCAAAGAAAAGTCCTGCCTGCTTGGAACACACCTTTCATCTCTTACCCATATCTGGCTCATAAAAATTTATCTCCTTCGAAGATGAGTAATTAAGAGAAACTAGCACAAAACCATAAATACATCCTACAAGAGTAAAATATAAATAGGAAGGGAGCAGGAGAAACAAATGACAAACATTGTAGAGAGAGGCTGATCGTGGTGGGGAGCCAGGGACATTTGCTAGCAGAGCCCTGAGAAAGAGCCCTGCCCTCCCCACCTTCCACTCTACAAGCCCACTCCCCACCCAGTTTTGGCAAAGAGTAGGAGGAATAGCATTTTAAGTTTGGAATCTCCAAGTCAGAGCACCCTGGGCTGAGGCTGGAGAGGTAGCAGATCTTGTTTGTCAAATTCCTCTGTACTTAGTAGGTCACGGGGTTGTGCTGTAGAAACTGATGCCGATGCCGTGGTGTGCTCGGGTGAAGAAGGCCATACACCCCTCAGAGACCCTCCTGGTCCCAGAGACACATGAGAGAACAGCCAGGTGTCTCTATCCCTCCTGCAGGGCACAGAGTACTTGAGTGACAGCCTTCATCATGTGTAGGTGTGAACAGAGGCTGGAAGGACTGGTGATGTCCGCAAGAATTACTAAGCAAATAAATGATGCTCAGTTTTAGGTTTGTGTAGGGAAACAGATCACTCACCTAGAGCCAGACATCCTGGAATGTAAAGTCAAGTGAGCCCTAGGAAACATCACACGAACAAAGCTAGTGAAGGTGATGAAATTGCAATTGAGCTATTTCAAATCCTAAAAGATGATGCTGTGAAAGTGCTGCACTCAATATGCCAGCAAATTTGGAAAACTCAGCAGTGGCCACAGGACTGGAAAAGGTTAGTTTTCATTCCAATCCCAAAGAGAAGAAAATGCCAAAGAATGTGCAGACTACCGCACAATTGCACTCATCTCACACGCTAGTAAAGTGATGCTCAAAATTCTCCACGCCAGGCTTTGACAGTACGTGAGGAATCAGAGATCAAATTGCCAATATCCAGTTGGCAATAATAGAAAAAGCAAGAGAGTTCCGGAACATCTACTTCCGCTTTACTGACTATGCCAAAGCCTTTGATTGTGTGGATCACAACAAACTGTGGAAAATTCTTAAAGAGATGAGACTACCAGACCACCGGACCTGCCTTCTGAGAAATCTGTATGCAGGTCAAGAAGCAACAGTTAGAACTGGATGTGAAACAGCAGACTGGTTCCAAATTGGCAAAGGAGTACATCAAAGTTGCATATTGTGCAGAGTACATCATGCAAAATGCTAGGCTGGATGAAGCACAAGCTGGAATCAAGATTGCCGGGAGAAATATCAGTAACCTCAGATATGCAGATGACACCACCCTCATGGCAGAAAGTGAAGAAGAAGAGCCTCTT
Source organism: Antilocapra americana (assembly GCA_007570785.1). NCBI lineage: Eukaryota > Metazoa > Chordata > Mammalia > Artiodactyla > Antilocapridae > Antilocapra > Antilocapra americana. The sequence continues at coordinate 15,835,576 of ML660201.1, forward strand.
GATGAAAGTGAAAGAGGAGAGTGAAAAAGTTGGCTTAAAACTCAACATTCATGGCTGATTCATGTCAAAGTATGGCAAAAACCAGTACAGTATTATAAGGTAATTAGCCTCTAATTAAAATAAAAACAGAAAATAGAGATTAAAAAAGATAACTAAGATCATGACATTGGGTCCTATTCATGGCAAATAGATGGGGAAACTATGGATACAGAGATTTTATTTTTTGGGGCTCCAAAGTCACTGCAGATGGATTTAAAAAATGCTTGCTCCTTTGAAGAAAAGCTATGATCAACCTAGACAGCATATTAAAAAGCAGAGACATTACTTTGCCAACAAAGTTCTATATAGTCAAAGCTATGGTTGTTCCAGTAGTCACGTATGGATGTGAGAGTTGGACTGTAAAGAAAACAGAGCGCCAAAGAACTGATGGTTTCGAACTGTGGTGTTGGAGAAGACTTGAGAGTCCCCTGGACTGCAAGGAGATCCAACCAGTCTATCCTAAAGGAAATAAATCCTGAATATTCATTGGAAGATGCTGAAGCTGAAACTCCAATACTTTAGCCACCTGATGCAAAGAACCGACTCACTAAAAAAGACCCTGATGTTGGAAAAGATTGAAGGCAGGAGGAGAAGGGGATGACATAGGATAGGACGGTTGGATGGCATCACTGACTTGATGGACATGAGTTTAAGTAAGCTCTGGAAGTTGGTGATGGACACGGAAGCCTGGTGTGCTGCAGTCCAGGGGGTTGCAAAGAGTCGGAGACAACTGAGTGTGAACTGAACTGAACTGAAGGAAACAGAACCAATTGTGTGTGTGTGTGTGTGTGTGTGTGTGTGTGTGTGTCTGTGTGGCTGTCTGTGGAGAGAGAAAGAGGGAGAGAGGGAGGGAGGGGTAGAGGGATAGTGAAGGCGGGGGAGAGAGAGAGATGCATTTTAAGGCGCTGGGTCCTGTGTGGACACCAGCAGGTCCACATTCTGCAGGTGGACTGGCATCCTAGAGATGGAGGGAAGAGCCGATGTTGCACCCTCATGTTTGAAGGCACAATTCCCTCTTCTTCAGGGAGGCTCAGTCTTTTTTCTCTTAATGCCTTCACCTGATTGGATCCCCAGTCCTGTTGTGGAAGACAATCTGCTTTTCTCAAAGTCTAATGATTTACATGATATTTTTAAAATTAATTAATTAATTTTAATTGGAAGCTAATTACTTTACAGTAGTGTGGTGGTTTTTGCTATACATTGACATGAATCAGCCATGGGTGTACATGTGTCCCCCATCCTGAACCCCCGCCCCACCTCCCCCCATGCCATCCCTCAGGGTTGTCCCAGTGCACCAGCTGTGAGTGCCCTGTTTCATGCATTGAACTTGGACTGGTGATCTGTTTCACATATGGTAATATACATGTTTCAATGCTGTTCTCTCAAATCACCCCACCCTCACCTTTTCCCACAGAGTCCAAAAGTCTGTTCTTGCTTATAGGGTCATTGTTACCATCTTTCTAAATGCCACATATATGTTTCAATATACTGTATTGGTGTTTTTCTTTCTGACTTACTTCACTCTGTATAATAGGCTCCAGTTTCATCCACCTCATTAGAACTGATTCAAATGCATTCTTTTTAATGGCTAGTAATATTCCATTGTGTATATGTGCCACAGCTTTCTTATCCATTTGTCTGCCCATGGACATCTAGGTTGCTTCCCTGTCCTAGCTATTGTAAACAGTGCTGCAGTGAAACTTGGGGTACATGTGTCTCTTTCAATTCTGGTATTTTTATCCAAAAATTACCTTCCCCATGACATCGAGGCTGATGTTTGACCACATATCAGGATCCTGTGTACTTGGCCAAGTTGAGACATGGAGTTAACCATCAGGACCCCAAGCCAGAGCCCCAAAGTGTCTATTTCCTGTATTGCCTTGGTGCTTCTGTGCATTTCTGGGGTGAAAGGAAGAGTGGACATAAGTAGATAATCTGCCACCCAGGAGACGGGGGCTCAAAGGAAAACTTAAATTCAGCTGTTGGAGAAATAGTCACATGTCTGAAACACCCGGGTGTAAGAATTGACACCTGTGCTTTTACCACTGTGGTTCCAGAATCTCTGTCTGGCAGGGCCCCTTATGACCTTCCCTCCTCTGGACGCCTCTGTGTGTCTTTATGACTCAGACCCCACAGGTTCTCCTTTCCAGGAACCTCTCTCCCCCAGAGTTCCCAGTATGACTGCATTCCTCTTGTCTTAGTGATGATTTGTTTGTTAACCCTCCTTTCCTTGGTTTCCTTTCTCTCCCAGCATCACCTCCCCAGTAAGTTGCGTTCCTCCAGTCCTTTTCTCAGAGACTGCTTTTAGGATGCTCAAAACGGTGTCCCTCCCAAGAGCCATTTTTCCTTTAATCACATCATAGGTGCTTGATAGACAGTCACCATGAGAGACTGAAGTCAGACATGTAGGGGATTATGCAACTCAGATAAAGAAAAAGATCAGTTTCTTGGGTTGCGTATCTGCTGAGACCTGTTTTCTCCTTGTCTTTCTTACTTCCCTTATTGACAGTGCGATGTCATTGCTAATGTTCGAGCTTGAAATTTCGCTGACCATCAGTTCTCTCTGCCATTGTCAGACCTGTATCCACCTCCCTCCAGTATGTGAGGCCAGTCTTCCAGAGTTTGACATACTTAAAGTGGACAGTAACCTATGTGTTACATCAGTTTGATTCCTTATTATAATTCTTTCAAAGTAAGTGGCAAACACCCAAACACCACATATATCCCTCCCCCTTTTTACTCAGTCTGTTGGTTTAACAAATACTTTTTTATAGAGTGTTGTAGAAGCTGGCAATTCAGCAGCAAATCAAACAAAAAAAATCCTTTCCCACAGAGAAGAGCACGCTAAACAGGTGATGTTTAAACAAAGACCTAAAGGAGGCATCAGTGTAGACATGCCCAGATCTTGGGAAAAGTTGCCAGCAAAGGAAACAGCAAGTGCAAAGGGCCTGCGTACATACACACACATGCACACGCACACACATTTGAGGTGTTCACGAGTAGAAGGCAGGCTGAGAAGCAAGCAGAGCAGGATGAAGGAGGAGGCATAGGACATGAGGTCTGAGAGGTGAGGAGGAGGTAGGCCGCAGGTCAGGTGAGGGCCATGCGATGATTCTGCTTTTTACTCTCATGCGATGTGAAGCCACTGGGATCTTTTGACCAGAGCAGTGTCCTGATTTGTTGTATGCTTTCAAAGGTTCACTCTGCCTGCTGTGCAAGGTGGGAGAAAGGGCAGAGACACAGCTGAGATGCCTCTGGCATGATTACAAGTGTAATAATTGGTTATTAATCTGTGACATCATTTAGACACAAAATAAACTTTAGAAAAATAAGTCTGTAGATCCTTCCCTGGGGGTGCCGGGGGGAATATGCCATTTTGGTGTTTTTTAATATAATTTCTTCCTCAACCAGAAAGGAGCTTAATTGCACAGTGGTAGCTGAAGACCACTGTTAACCAAATAATAAAACAATTTCAATTTAGAGAGAGGGAGCTCCAGCCATGGAAAAAGAGTCAGGTTCTCATGGGGAATTTCCTTGGAAGCCAAGACTGGCTGCTCTACTTTTGTTCAGAGTCCTCCTGTTGCATGGGAAATGGGAGTTTGTGTTCGCTGACAGCCTCTGGAAAAGGAGGGACTCCAAGCTAGGAAGCCAGAGACCTGGGTTCCCAGTGTGGCTCCATCACAGCCTTGACAGGTCACCTTGGGGCACATCATGCAGCAGCTCCATGCTCTGGTCTGTAGGTCTGTAGGACGTGGGGGTGGTGTGGCCCCTCCACCCCATTTCAGCAGTGTGTTTGGGGGCCTCCTGAGAGGCTCTACTTGGACTTTCCTGGTGGCTAAAATGATAAAGAATCTGACTGAAATTCAGAAGACCCGGGTTTGACCCATGGCTCAGGAAGATCCCCTGGAAAAGGAGAATTCTATGGACAGAGGAGCCTAACAGGCTACAGTCTATGGGTTGCAAAGAGCCAGACATGACTGAGTGATTAACACTTTGACTTTCTGCTACTCTGCATCTGAAAGTGACTTGTAGCTGAGAAACATCACTTGATGCAGTGCATCCTCATTAGTTTTGCCCCAAATACTAAAGGAATAAGGCACACCATTGGGAAGGGGGTGTGACAGACTGACAGATGGAGAGAGCAAAGTGATAGCTGTCATGTACCTTATCTTGTCCAGTGGTGGCAGACATGGTCCTCCCATTACGATTCAGAAACATCGCATAATACACATCAGTTTTCATATAAAAAGGATCACATGCAGAAGCTCAAGGTGGTTCGCATCATGTACACAGTTACGTGGATGGAGTGAGTGAGTGGAGGGACTCTAAGCTGGATGAGTCTCTGCAGCGACACTGTCTGGTGTGGTTGGAGGAGGGCTCTCTGGAGGAGACACGTGAGCTGGTGGGAGAAAGACATGGTGGAGTCGAGGAGAGGGTGCTCAGGGCAAGGGACAAGTGAATGCAAAAGCACCCTGGTCACTTTGCGAGCCATGTCACTGACGTAAATGGGTTGTGAGGGAGCAGCGGAGCATATTCAGAGACATGAACACATATCCTAGAGATTCAGTGCAGCTGCTGCCTGGCCTGTAGTCCCTTGACCTGCTTCTGAATTGCCTGCAGGGAAGGTGGACAGCTCCCCCAACCCGCTAGGAGCTGCTGGACTCCACGCCTGCTCATCCGCTGCTCTGCCCGCAGGTGTGGTTTTCCAGTGGCAGGAGAACCTGCATTGTCTTTCAGTGGGAAACTGGATATGCTCTTGGGAACAGCCTTCAGCCAAGAGGCACCCCACCCAGGACAAGTGCCCGGCCTCTCCGGTGGCACAGTTCTGAGGTGTGTTCCCTGCAGTTTCTCAAAGGATCCCCAGCAGGACTGAGCTCTGGTTGCTCATGGTGGTGACCCCCTTAGGTACACACCCAGTATTCGTTTCTTGGGGCTGCTGTCAAATGCACGATGGCCTGGGAGGCTTAAATAGCGCAGGCATATTGTCTTGTGTAATACTGGAGGCTGGAAGTGCAAGACCAAGGGCTCGGCAGGTGTGGTTCCTTCCGAGGCTTCTCTCTTTGGTTGTCTTCTACATCTTCACATAATTCTCTCTCTGTGTCCAAATGGACTCTTCTTATAAGGATCAGGGCCCACCCATAAGACCTCATTTTCCCTTCATCGCCTCTTGAAAGCCCTGTCGCCAGTGACAGACACTTTCTGAGGTGCTGGGGTTAGGACTCCATCATGTGAATTTTGAGGGGACACAATCTGTCCCATAACACACCCTTTCTTGCCATCTCTCTTCTGCCTGTCTGTCTCCCCACCCCCTCCTAGGTCCTCTCCAGTTGTAATCAAGTCCTTGTCTTGGGTCTGCTTTAGGGAACCTGAACCAAGGCAATAGGAAGTGATTAAAAACCAAGGACAACTGCAGAGTGCAAGTCTACCTATAAATATTTCCATTAATTTTAGAAAAAATGGAAAATAAGCAAAAAGCTCTAGGTGGACCAGAAAAACACTCCCACAGTCCCAATCTCATCTGATCATCTTAGTGTAATCTCTGGGACAGATGCTTTTTAGGTTCAACTATTTTCTATGGTTTAGGTTCAACTGCATATTTTCTATGGAGTATGTGTGTGCGCACATGTGTGTGTGTGTGTGTGTGTGTGTGTGTGTAAGGATGCTATCCCCCTGAAATGTAGAAAATATACACGATTTAAAATAATAAGAAAGGACAATATTATCTGTGATATAATTAAGCATGCTGAAGCTTTAAAGAGGTTCTTACATGTTAATCTGAGAACATGACCCACTGCTTCAATAATGGACCCAGCTGAGTTGTGCCCAGGTGGATCAGAGTTTCTGCCTGGGAATTGTTACACCCCATACGAAAGGGCTGTGAGTGATACTTATTTAGCATAACTTTGCAGGCTGTGGTGCCAGCTTTTCCCACTAGAGGGCAATGCAACTACAGGAACAATAGAGAAGTGTTTTTTTTGGCCCAAAACTATTGAATTATGAAGCTCACTGCAGGGAGATGGCATTTCCAGTTGAGATCACAGATACCCCTTTTGGACTTCAGTGTGAATTACACTCATCACAGCCAGGGGTAGGATGCGTTTTGAAACAGACGGCTGGGTTCATAAGCGGCCAGTGCGGAATCTGGGGTGCGATTTTCAGAGACAATGGGTAGGTTATGGAACTGGTAATAAATCTTCTTTCTTCAAATCACCTCCCATCCCAGTATGAGCTGGCTAGAGTAAGATGGAAAGGGGGCTAGACATCAAGGCTGAGGATCAGAGTGTTTTGGCTCTGGCTTTCTTGGCACCTCCAATTTAAAGTAAGTTATTGAAATCTGATTTCTTCCTGTTTCCTAATCTATAGAGCAGGAAGAGTGAACTCGCCTGCAGAAATTTTGATAAATAAAATGTTGGAGGATTTTTTAAGTCTTAAGGGACTAGCAACCACAGAGAAGAAAGGTTATTATCGAGGCTAACCATGTTAGACTATTCCCTGTGAAAACCTTTCATGAATGGTATACTTACTAAAATTCTACTCTTAGATCTGCATTTCTTTGGACTGAATTGCTTCTTTAATGAGTGCATTCCCCTGGAATGGTATATATACAGTAAACAGAAACATCAATATGTGTTAACTTTGGGGATTGGTGCCTCTGGCTGTGAGCAAGAGCCAAGACATCTTTATGTGGGGAAAGGTAAGGACATTTTAAAAAAGGGCCAATGATTCTCCACTGAAATAGAGCCTCAGGCTTTGATCTTCAGAGTAAATTGTGGCCGAAAAGACGACGAGGTTGAACCTGAACGAGTGGCCCAACCTCACAAGTTTGCTAGATAAGAGCCAGCTCTTAGAAAATTTCATTTATCTTCTGAATCATTAAGTCCCTGCTGCATAACAAATATCTGAGATGTCTGTGTGGTAGCCAATTTACCTTTACTGCAATAGTAAAGCATTTACTGAGCATACCTTATTATCCTGTTAAGGAAACAGAGGAGGAAAAGTACAGGTTTCCGGACTAATGAGCAGATGGAGGGATAAGCAGTCCTGCATGATCAGCCCCATGAAGGCAAGGATGGATCATTTTTGTTCATTTCTTTACACTCAATGGACATGAATCTGAACAAACTCTGAGAGATAACAGAGGACAGGGAAGCCTGGTGTGCTGCATTCCATGGGGTCTCAAAGAGTCGCACATGACTGAACAACAATGTATATCATTATTTGACACATGTAAGGGCTAAACACACAAATGAATGGGTGAAATGGCGTAACTGTAGCTTCTCAAAGTATGTTCCTTTGCCCACTTCCATCAGGTCACCTGATCCTTTTAAAGAATAAGCCTTTACTGTGTAGAAGATGTTGTTCTAATTACTTTTCACGTGTTACTTCACATAATCTTCTCTCAGCCCTGTGAGATAAATAGGTTCTATTTATTATTATTTTCACTTTTTCAATTAGGAAACAAAGTGGGTAAGGCACTTGTCCAAAGTCACACAGTTAGTACTTGGCAGAGGTGAATTTGAACTCACATCGTTTAGCCCTAGTCAGTACTCAAAATCACTTGATGGTGTGGCTCTCCTCTGCCTAGAAAGAGTGAGGCAAGTCAACAGTATAAAAATCAGCAACTGAGATTTTTAAATGAAAAATATAAAAGCAAGATACTGGCCATTGTGTTGAATATTATACCATCTGTGTCCAGAGAAAAAGAGATTCAGATCTGTTTGAACATGCCCAGACTCTTGTAAGGAGAGAGAAGCCACCGGTGCTAACTCAGAGAGGGACGTTTGAGAAACAGGTGTCAGGAGTGGAAGAAGACATGCGTGTTTGTTCTGTGATCTTTCGTTGTGGCTCCAAGCACTTTTATTTTCTTTAAAAAGTTTCCCTCTCTAACATGTAGCTTTAACTTTTGTATGTTTGTTTATTGGCTATGCACATGCGCCACTGTCAATGCATGTATTGATCATTAGTAAAGCTTCTTTCTCTGTTAGAGGAAAGGATAGGTGAGGAACATTTCTCTCCCGCACTCCTCTTGGCAGTGCATGTGCCCTGTTTCAGAGATGCCTTCAACGAGCATATTGTTAATGGATTTCCAGCACCTGGCCTGCCCTACCCCTGTGGTGACCCCTGAGGCCCAGCCCAGACCCTCTGAATGAGAACCTCTGTGAGTTGTTCCCAGATAACGTGCATGTTTAACAGAGAGTAGGCGACTCTTCTATATTCTCTTGTTTGAGAATCGCTATCTGAGCTCTGGGCCAGAGAGTTTTAATTCCCTGAGAAGACCTAGGAGCTTTCCTATAAGCTTTCCCTCTTATCTTTCAACTGAATGAATTCTGTTTGCCCATGAAGAGGAAGAGACACAGCCTCTCCCTGATGTGGTTATCTAGACCTAGATCTCCCCTTGCAGCCTCATCCCATCCTTTCTTGTTTTCTTCCTCTGTGTTACCAAAGGACAGACAGAATTCTCTTGTTGTTGTTATTAGAAGTTCAGTCCAGTAGCTTGGCATACACCATTAGACTCTCAGCACTGATTTTATTATTTTATTTTGTAGCCTCTCTTTCCGTCTTGTATGTCTATGATTTTTACTTTGTGAGCCTCAAGGAGTGCTACCTATGGGCCCATGGTGGTCTTGTAATTCTTTTCTTTCTTGAGATTTTCTTTTTTTTTGACCATCCTATTGAGCTTGCATTTTAGGGGAATCTAGAACTGCTCTGTCCACTCTGGGCCCACTAACCACAGTCTCCTAAGTCAGAGCAACCACACTTCAAGGGCTCAATAGCCACAGTGAGTTAGTGGTTACAATATAAGACGGCACTGCACACATTACAAAATATTTCCATCACCACAGAAAGTTATTTTGGAGAGGGTTTTTCTACAACCTTCCATCCATCGATCTTTGCCCTAAAAAAATGTTTGAGTCTGCTCTTCTACAGCCAAACTAAAGAAACATGAATTTATCTGCTCTCTTTTTCAGTTATTTGGGCTCCTGAAGCTTATTCCACTTCCTCTGTCTGGCTAGCACCTCCTTATGGTAATAACGTGAGCCAGGGAGGTAGGTGCCCTCTATACTCTTACTAACTTTTGAGAGAGAAAATTTTCAGTTTGAAGACACACAGTGTTAGACATTAACATCTACATGCTGCATTTCTTAGAAAAGTTACTTGAGGATGTGTTTCCACAAAATGAAAGGGTATAATAGTCATGCATGAGGTGAACTAGTCTGTGTATTCAGATGCATCTGACTCTGCGAACCCATTGACTGTAGACTCAGTAGATATATAAGAACTTGAGCTCTTGAATCACAGTACCTTGACTTCAATCTTAACTCTTTCCTTTCATAGCTGTGTGACATTGGACAAATAACTATACGTCTCCGTGCCTTAGTTTTGTTTTTTATAACATAGGGAAAAGTGTTTGTAATAATACCTTCATGTATGTTATGATGATTAAAAGAATTAATTCATTTAAAGGGATCCATACAGTGTCTGGAATGTTATGAGCACTCAGTAAATGCTAGCTGCCTGCATCCTCTTCCTTCTCCCTCTCCTCCTCCCCACCCTCCTTCATCTCCTCATCACCCTCATGTACAAAGCATTTTACTGGGCCTTGGGATTTTGAAGATAACTAACAATCGTTTGTTTGCCCTCCTCACAGAATTTAGAACCTAGCATAGGAAAAAGAGTAGTAATCAAGCAGACATAAAAGGGTGATGCCCTGAGTTGCTGATGAGTGTCACCCCCTTTGTCATGCGCTGGTTTTCCTATCGTCCTTCTGCCTCAGGTTCAGGGCCACGTGACTCTTTGACAGTTGGTGAAACTGAGGCACTGTGTCTTTAGCAGCCTCCCATCTAGCGTTTGTGACACCTGTAAGACCTGCCTGTCCCCTTCTGGATATAATCTCAAATTTCCCCAATCTCCAAGGCATTGTGAATTATATTTCCGACATTCCTGCAGACATACACAGCTAAAAGTATTTGGAATTTCACAGTAAAGGGTGAGCCAAGGTGTGGCCCCTGTGGGAAGAAAGGCTAAGTGCTCGCTGGGTCTCTCCTTACATCTCATTTTAGGGTGAATGTAGTCTGGTTGTTTTCCAAGCCAGAAGGCACTCGCTTTGCTTTTGCTTCAAATCTATGCACTTTAAAAACTACCATGACATTTTGCTTCTGAGACAAAAGTCAAATGCCAAAAAAAATTTCACCTCTACAAATGTGAGTATTAAAAACTTAATTTATAAATGCAAACAAGATCGGCTGCCAAGATGCCAACACAGTTACTTAGTTTGCAGACTTGGAGATTGTGGGCAATATTCCTCATGCCTGCTCTACACCTGTGTGTTTGCTGCCTTACTGGGGATTGAGAGAGTTCTTCGGTTGACATTGGCATCCTTTCCTGTCTGAATACTTAAATACAGCTGGTGGGCTGGAGATTACAGTTCTGGAATTTATTTAGAGGGAAAACAGGAAGTGAGGTGGTATCTAGGGCATCTGGTGTTCTGTATGCTGTACTCATCTGTGTCATTTGACAAAGTGCCTCTCCCTCTTTCCATGATGCCCCAGTGGGGCTGTCAGTCATAGTGTTCACTTCCCACCATGGCCCTACAGCGATGAGTCTCTCGTTCCGATTGTTCTAGGAAGGGAACCTCTTGCCCCTGGGAAAAGCACAGACATATAAGTGATGCTTCCCAAGGAGAAGGGATTTCTCCTGTGCTTCAAAGGTCAGAAGAACTCACTAAGTACTTATGGAATGGATAAGAGTCTCAAGTATTAGTTAAGAAACCATTTGTAAATTTTTAAAAGGATATTGGGGGATGGAAAAGTTCCTGATTGCCAAAGGAGGGGCTGAGCTAGGGAAGGTGAAGTTGTGGGTGTTGGGATCCATCTTCCCTCCTGGGAAAGACAGTCTGAGGAGACACGGACGAAAACAGGGTGAGGCTTGGGGAGACCAAGCCATCCTGCATCCCCTGTGTCTTGGTCCTGCCTAAAGATGGTGCCATACCTTCCTTTCCAATTTGCATGACCCGGTGCATCTCTTTTTTCACCTAAGCTGGTTTGATTTAGTTTTCTGATACTTGTTTTTTTTAAAAAGGCTTATATCAGACCTTCCCAGTGATGTGAGAGAATGAAACAGAGCCAAAAAGTGTATCAACAAGTTGAGAAGGCAACCAATTAAGCACAGACATTTTTCCAGAACGCTGGGGTAAGCTCAGATTTCCAAATGTGGCCCACCACTCTGCCTCATGGACATTCTCGGCCAGTTCTCTGGAGTGGACACTAACTCAGTTTGCACATGCCTGTCTCCCTCTCCCTTTGTTTCTCTGCTGATGGTAGCATATGACTTTCAGACTTTGACTTGGGTTGTTAGGACACAAAATCTGCTGATTTACTGAGGTGATAGTTGGTAATCATCCATAACAGAAGGCTGTGCAAGGGTTTACGACTCAAGGCAGCTGAGATGCTAGGGCAGTAATTCAGTAGCTCTGCTGTCCTCAGCCAGCCCCTATGGTGGCAGGATAGAGCTTTCCTTCTGCCCTGGCTGGTGCTCTTTGTGCCATTGCCCACCCCCACTTCCCCACCCTGCGCCCCGGCTGTCAAATCTTCCAGGTCTTCCTGATTAGCTTCTGGGGAACATAGGACTGTGGCTCTCCTCTCAGCTGACCACTCCCGATGAGCCTCAGTTCTGAGATATCACTCCCACCTTTTCAGACTCTGCTGCCAGCAACCCAGAAAGGAAGGACCATACCCACCCATATCTCCAGTGCATCCACAGAGGGACGTCCCTGAAATGTGTGGGCACAGCCCAACAGGCAGTCAGGCCCTGCTCCATGCTCTTGCTAGGCTCTCCAGATCTTTGCAGCCCTTGCGGCCTCATGCTGCCTGCTGGCGGTGTCTCCGCCCCCCTGAACACATGGCCTTTCCCCATGCTCACCTCCTGTGGCCTGTTATACTCCTGAATCTCAGCCTTTTTATCTTGGTTTCATCCCAGATCCACACACAAGTCTGTGTACACTACAAATTTGGCTGAGTTAGAGGCTCGAGACACTGTATATCAGAGCGACCACAGATGGGTGACATACGTTAAATAAGTTAAACGCTGAACATTTCTGCTTTTGCTTGTCACGCTGCTCATCACCATCCCACTCTCCTTTCTTGTCTTCTCCCCCCTCTCTTTTTGTCCTCCCCACACATCTTGTTTATTTCCTCGTCAAAGCAGTTTAGCCCTGTCCACCCCATTCCATCAGGACCTCATGTTCTCAAAGACTCAGCAATCTGAAGACACTCTTTCTTTCAACAGGAATTCTGATACCTGCTGTTTAAATGATTGTTTCTACTATACCACTGACATATAGTTTAATTGATGTACAAATGCATATTTATCCATTCGTTCTCCCTCCCTTGTTATGTATATGTGTGTATGTATATATGTACATGCATATCTGTGTGTTGTCTGTGTGTACACACGTGTACTGTGCATATAAACCCTATGTATATATCTTGATTTCTCTTGGTCAAAGTGTCTTTACTTATAAAGTTAGGGATATACACTTTGTAATACGCCAGCTCTAGTTGTTTTTAGTAAGTATACTGTATTTTTGTGCATACATATGATATGGTATATGTTAGGTGGTTAATAATTAGTTTTTATTTGCCACATTTGATATTTTCATTGCTTTTCATGTTAAAATAGAGTGTCTTATTCAGTGACTGTGAAATGTTGCAGTAATTATAGACTTAACTTGAACTTTAAAATGTGGTAAAAATTTCTATTTTTGTCTCAGAATTCAGTATAATAATTATTAACATGAGCAAAACTAAACCGATAGAGCATTACTTGATCTCTAAAGTGTGAAAGCTGCGTTTTGAGTTACGATGCCCCATGGAATTTGACTCTTCATGTCCATCATTTTGGTCAGCTCAAAATGTACCTAATTTCATGATCTTCTAGGGCTTCAGGAACTGACCCAGTGCCTCCCAATGCCACCTGAGAGCATCATCAAATTCCATGAAAGAATATGGTTTCTGGTTAGAAAATTGATCTTTTTAGAGCATGGAAGCATTGTCTGAGGTTGTCTATCTTGATGAATCTGGCTTGTTTTGCAGAAAATACATCAATTCTTAATTATACATTAGTGTTAAAAAAATAAAACCAGCATGAGGAATTATTTCAAAATCATGACAGAGTTGAGCAAACCTGTTTTGTTTATACATGATTTGATTTTTGTAAATTCCAGTTTTTGTCTTTTAAAGAAATTATATTTCTTGTCAGTGAGGCAGTGTGAAAAAGACCCCTGTATTTGAGTTTCTGTCTTAATGCCAAGTTCACTAGCTGTGTGACCTTAGGAATTCAGCTCAGTCTTTTAAAGTCACAGCACCTTGTTGCTTACTTGGATGTTGGTCTTTAAGAATGGTAATACTCACTTGAAAGCTCTGCTTTAAGGATGAATTTCATATCCTAGAAATTCGAAGGATAAATTTGAAGGATATTAGTGACATTCATCCCTGTCGTCTCTCCCTAATCCTCCACCACTTGCCCTGTCCCATCAAAATCTAGCAAGAGTATAAGCAAGGCTAAGATTTCCTGGGATCACAGCGCAGTGCCTTTACCCCTGGCTCTAGTTCTGTCCTGGGGCATATGGCTGACTTTCTACATTCGTCTTCCTGAAAGGCAGCTTTATCAGTCTTCTAAGCCAGTCAGTGAAGCTGAGCTGGTTGGGCAGTTCAGTAGCAAGAAGATAATAGAAGGCTGCTGGGAGGGCTCCACAGCTAACTATTTGTTGAGACTCTGCTCTGTGTCCTTGAGTACCTCCCACACAAAAGTCAACAAGTCAGTCCTAGCTCTTACTGATATCATCAATTGTTATACTTTTAACAGCGTCAGTAGGGTCACAGAGAAAGGATATCCAGCTCCACCTGGGATGTAGCCAATAAAGCTTCACATGGTTCTGGGTCTTAAAGCTAAGCAGGAGTTAACTAGGCAGCATGGCAAAGGGCCTTCCAAATACAAAGACTAGAAGAGCAAGTGTTTGGAAATGTTGTGGGAAAGATTTATAGCTTGTTACAACTATTCCTGCTTTCCAAAGAGTTTAAGGCTTATTGAGCGAGTGAGTGAAAGTCGCTCAGTCACGTCCGACTCTTTGCAACCCCTGGACTATTCAGTCCATGGAATTCTCCAGGTCAGAATACTGGAGTGGATAGCCTTTTCCTTCTCCAGAAGATCTTCCTCCCACCCCAGGGATCGAACCCAGGTCTCCTGCATTGCAGGCGGATTCTTTACCAGCTGAGTCACAAGGGAAGCCCACAAATACTGGAGTGGGTAGCCTATCTCTGCTCCATTGGATCTTCCTGACCCAGGAATCAAAGTGGGGTCTCCTGTATTTCAGGTGAATTCTTTAGCAACTGAGCTATCAGGGAATATTAGTAACCCTGATTTGATGAAATGATGATAGGACTTTCATGACAAGTAAATGAAAATACAGGACATCTGGTTAAATTAGATATTCAAATAAATAAGAAATAAGGCAAGAGTGTAAGTCTGGCCCATGAGCTATTTGGGACACACTTATACTAAACCCTTGTTTGTTGCTTTTGAGAAATCCATTTTTTATTGAGTGTGCTATGTTTTGTCTCACAACCCAGAACCAAAGGGCTGATCATAGTCTATTTTATGCAGACCAGATGTCTTAAAAGAAGACCAAAATTGTGATTGTTAGCCCTGAATACTGTTTCAAAATCAGAGCAACCAGACGACATCTTCAGAAAAGTTACTGATCTATGAAGGGCCAGATAGTGAATATGTCAGGCTTTGGGAACTATATTGTGTCAGTAGCAGTTTTTCAGCACTGCCTTTGTAGTGTGAAAGCAGCCAGTGCATCAGCAAATGAGCATGGCTCTGTTCCAATAAAACTTTATTTGCAGCAGTAGGTAGAAAACCGACTGTCATGGTTTGCTATTCTCTTAGAAGTTTGTTGAAAAAGAAGTTTTTGTCATTGTAAAAGGCTATTTCCAATTCAGCAACAACAAAAAGAAATGATCCAATTAAATTTGGGTAAAGAATTTGAATAGACATTTCTCTGAAGATACACAAATGACCAATAAGCACGGGAAAAGTTGTTCAACATCAGTATGATTAGGGAGATGCTAATCAGGACCACAATGAGATCCCAGCTCATACCCATCAGGGTGACTTTTATCAAAAATAAATAAACAAACAAAAACAGCAGTTGTAACCGTAGTCAAATTGTGGATGATTTGGAACTCTTGTGCATTGCTGATAGGAATGTAAAATGGTAGAGGAAAGAGTGCGGTGGTTCCTCAAAAACAAACAAAACAAATTGAATTACCTTACAATCCAGAGATTCCACTCCTAGATATACATTTAAAGAACTGAAATCAAAGAACAGCTATTTGTATAGCAATGTTCACATCATTATCCACAATAACCAACAGGAGGACATAGCTTAAATGTCCACTAACGGATGGATGGATAAACTAATACGCACACATACACTGGAGTATGAATGGAACTCTGAAAAATGTCATCACATACATAAACTTTGAAAACAGTATGCTAAGCAAAGTAAGCTAGATACCAAATGACAAATATTATGTGACTGCACTTACATAAGGTACTTAGAGAGATTCATAGATCCTGAAAGTAGAATAGTGGTTACCAGGGCCTCGGCTAGGGAAGAATGGAGAGTTAGTGTGCAACATGCAAAGTCTCAGATCAAGGTGATGGAGAATTCTGTAGACAGATGAGGGCGATGATTGCACAGTGATGTGAATGTACTTCATGTCACTGGAGTGTACACTTAAAGATGGTTAAAATGGTAAATTTTACGCTATGTACACTTTACTACAATAAAAAAGCTACTTGCAGAGGTTTATCTGAATAATCATAAACTGTTTTAAGACAACTGGTTGACCATATTCTGTTTATTTCTAAACCATAAACCATAGTACAGGTTATAGTTGCTTACAAAATTCCAGTAAATATAGGGATAAAAAAGGCATGATGTAACAAAATTTAAAATGTCTTCCTGGGCCACAGACAAGTTAGGTTTCCAAGTCTCACTGGAGAGCTTTCTCTCTCAAACACTGTGGGTGGAGACTGTAACTTTGATGATCCTGGAATTTTAACTCCCATCTCTGTGTTAAGGTGAGATATCCATCTAGTCTAATGTCTGGGTCAAGGACCATGGTAGACACTTGGGATAGAGGAGGGCATCATTAAGCCTGGTTCTCGTTCTCAAGGGTTTTTGAAAGGTTTGGAGAAAATCATGCTAATGAACCCTTCTTTGAGAGGCACCTACATACATTTGTTGTCTCATGACAGGATTGTGTCACCCACTTTCTCTTTTCACCAACTACCATTTTTCACTTGCTTTTTAGCCATGATCAATCCTTAGAAAAATTTCGTTGCTTTTTTTTTTTTTTTAATCCTCTGCCTCTTTCCACAAGAGCATGATAAAATGGGAGTAGAAAATCAGAGCCATAGAAGAGAAAAGCTGAAGGCTCAGTGATGTCATATGCCCTCAATTCCAAAGCAACTTACTACATCTAACCCCAAAACTCTTACTGTTTCTTTTTAAACGGCATCAGTGAAAATCATTCTTTGAGTTCTGGCAAGATTGATTTTCCGAATGTTGAAATTACTCAGAATCATTGCTTCTAACTCTTGCCTATGGATGAAGCATTGTAGATGTGATTTAGAGATATCATTATGTGAAAATGGATTTCATTTTATAGTAAATTGTCAAATAAAATCATCTGCTTTTGAGATATGCTAGATTCTTAGGCCCCTGGCAGAATTTTGTATAGATAGAGGGAGGCTGTTTTGGACTTAAGGATATATTTGGCCAAAGTACTTCCTATTGTGTGATAAATGATCTAGATATGTATTACTGATTCCAGAAACATGAACAACACACAGACACACACATATGACTTAAGTGTGTGCTCCTGTCATTCATATGCATAGTTATGTAATAGAGACGTCTCAGAATATTTATTCACTTGATTTTACCACTACCATGATGGACAGGGAGGCCTGGTGTGCTGCGATTCATGGGGTCACAAAGAGTCGGACCTGACTGAGCGGCTGAACTGAACTGAAAATGAAAACTTTCCTTTCTAAGAGCAATATTCAAAGCTTTTAATTTTTTATCAGGAGTAAAAAATATGAGTCACCATCTGCTTTGATCACTAGTCACTTCTCTACCCACTTTTGCTTGTTTAGTCACATCCATTGCTACCACTATTCCTGAGAGGGGCCATGGCCTGTCTCCTCTGGAACCCTGCAGCTGTGCCCACCGTCTGCGATTCCTTGTCCCCTCCACTGGGGTGGCATTGGAGGAAGCTTTTATAAAACGCTGATTTCCTCTGGCCATCCCTCTGACTTAAATGAGTCAAGGGCCAGCCCAAGGGTTGCTCAGTATATGACCTGGGCTTATCTTTTCAGGCTGCTCTCCCATCACATCCCAACATACATTTCTCTCCATGCAGACTGATCACGTTCATTTTGCAAAAAATTCCATGATTTCCCTTGCTCCATGCCTTTGCTCCTGCTGTTCCACCTCCTAGGAATACGTCTCTATTTTCTGTTTGACTGGTTAAATCCTGGGAGCATACTGTAGTGGAAAGAGATCAGACTTTGAGTTTGACTGAGCTATTTACCTCATTGCCTAGTGAATATTATGTGCCTCTGGCTCCTCATCTGCAAAATGACTTAGAAATGCCTACCTTTGAGGGTTCTTAGAATAATAAGATAGCGTATGAAAAGCATTGGGACTTACCAGTAGTTGCTTCATTAATAGTTTTTCTCGTTATTCATAGTATTGCTATTATTCATAACAACATTGTGTTTGTTGATTATACTGCCCAGGTAGTCAGCATCTCTTTCCTGTTATCACTCATATAGGGGCATTAAGGGGAATTTTTATTGACTCTTGTATCCACCTAGTTCACTGGAGAATGGAGCCAAGCCTTCTGGCCAAGGGGGTGGATCAGTGAGAGAAGCTTCTTGCCCAGTGTACATGCCACGTGGATATGAAGGTGGCCAAACTTTCTAAATATACCTGGTGTCTGGCAGTACATTCTGTAGTCCATCCACGTGTCTTAATGTACCTCTGTTTTATTTGAGTGTTTATTCATATGTAATTCTAACACCTGATGGTTAGGGAAAATAAATGAAGCTACACTGCTTTTTAAAATGTACTTTTGTAGCCTTGGATGTGTGTGAGAGTGTGAGAGACAGAGAATCCTGACATAACAAAGGTTTATTTCAATTATTGCATAGTTATATAGATTATTTATATTTACTATTTTTATCCCAGAAAAGATTTAAGATGACTTTATATGAACACTACCCAATCGGTCTCATTACCACAGACAGTTGAAAAATACTGTAATGATGTCTTCTTGGGATCCATTTATGATATGGACACACTCTAAATGATACATTTATTTTCTCTCATTTTTCATTTTAATGTTTATACTTTTATTTTTTCTTAGCTAATTTTTCATGTATTTAATGAATCACATTTCCTCAGATAATCAAGGCTCCTTCTCCTCAGATGACCCTTCCCTCTAGATTGTTTTGTCTGCTGGAACAATCTCCCTCATCCAGAGGCTTGCAGAAATCATTTCATAAATCAAAGGCCTTTCAGAACACCCCAGTACCTACAGGATGGACACCAAGTCCCTGAATGTGGCATTTTTAGGATCCTCCAGCTATATAGTGCCAATTCCCTGCATTAATTTGTTTTATATACATTGACTGAATGCCAGCTGTATACTACATGCTGGGGTACTGCAAGCAATACTGTGATAAACTTGACAGTGGTTCCAAGTAGCTTACAAGTGTAAAAGGGGAGATAAGATAAATAAGGTCCAAAGAATAGGAAGGAGAGATGATTTCTGATTGTGTGGTGTGTGTGGATGGGAAGTGGTCATCAGACAACTCAGTTATGCGCAGGTAGTGCCGGGGTCCAGCCCCAGCGGGTCCGGGGGTCTTGAGGGATGAGGAGCGTCAGTGGAAGAACTGAGCTGAGTCGAATGTGTGGTGATGGAGCAGTCTCTCGTTTATTACTGTTGGTTTACCGTTTTATAGCCAAAAGACATCCCCATTACATCATTACATCACCTATCATTCTATACAATTTTTTGTTTTCTACCTTCCATAGCAACCTTATCATTGAGCTCATTCCCCAAACTATCATGAAACATTCCCCTTACAGAAGTCAGATTTTTATGTAATTAGATTTAACAATAGTATGTTTACCATTTGAATGTCTCCAGTGTACTTCATTCAATCATGATAAGTACATCAACCTAAGTAGAAAGGTTATATTTCTCTTATCAGGTATAACTATGTAGAAGCTAGAGGGAAGGGCTAAATCTTGAGACTGTTTATTCTAGTAACATACTCCGGTTCTTACGAGGAAGGAGGACAAAGAGACAGTTTAGAAAGAGGAAAGAGGACTAAGAGACAGTCTAGCAGCACTGCTTTAGCAATAAAACCCTATTAACCTTATAACTACTGTAATGAATTCCTATGTCTACATTATCCTAAAGCAATCGATATCTCCAACTATGCTGGCCACAGTTATGAGCATTCCTAAGTCCCAATCCAGCCTGATTTCTTCAAGGAAGAGAGCCTACTCTGTGGAGTGGTCAGGGGAGTGGGAGGTGGAAAGGTGACCCAAGTACCAGCCTTTCTGGTGGTGGCCTTGCCATGACCCCCAGAGAACTCTTGGTAAACTCCCCAGTAATGAGTAGGAGGAGTAGTAATCTATTTAAACGTCCTTTTCATTCCTCTTTAGCTCCCTGGGAAGGCGATCCACCTTCCCAGATCCTCTGGTCGATAAGGTCTGGGGGAATTATCTCAGGATGAATTCTTTCCAACTGGGACTGACCTACTGAGATGAGCCAGTGTTCCTAGCATGGACGGAACTCCCAAGAAAAATACCAGTGTGGGGCTTGCCCGGGATGCCCCAGTAAAGAAAGTCAGCTTTGCAATTTCTTTCTTAGTCTCGTGACCTTGTCATCCGAGCAAGGGGGCATCCTGATGGCTCCCAGCAAGGTAGTAGGTGCCTGCCCACTGTGATAGGCATGGGATGGAAGTTGAGGTGACTCAAGCTGTTCTCTTGAGAGGTTAATAAGATAGAAGGGATTGCAGTGGGTCTGGGCTCTACATAAGGAAATGACATGTAATTGATCAAAGGAGATGCAGGGAGGTGTGAACCACGGGCGCCTTTAGGGATCATCAATGAGAATAGGATGCAGACAACCACAAATGGAGAAACTTGTAGAGAATCAACAGGATTATCTGAGAGGAAGGAATCATTAAAGATGCCAATATAGTTTCCAGTCTGGCACAAAGGTGCTCCTAGTATGAATAAAAGGGAAATCAAGAGGGACTTTAAGAGTAGGGCTTTGGACAACTTGACTTTGAGGACCCCAGTGGGTCATTCCAAGGGAGTATTCTAAGATTGCATGGGGGACAGTGTAGACGTTTGCTGGAGTGGAGTGGAGTTGACAGATGGGGCTTGGCCTGGAAGGCATGGTCAAGCCAGAGGCAGCAGTGAGGTTGCTCAGGCAGAGTGTGTGGAAAGGGAATCATTTTCTACTCACCTCTTGGACCTGTGTTCCAGAGCCCGCCTGGGGCTGCCACCTCTGCTGTTTTTGCTCTCCACCCACCTTTGGCACCTTTCGTTTTATTTAAGTGCACCAGATGGCTGCTGAGTTCCCAGGTACTTCTTTATTGTGAGCCACATATTGGGCACTTAGCTTGATACTACAGAAATGGGTCTTTACAATACTGTCCAAGCCTCAGCCCCACTGACCTTTCTTTTTTCTTAAGCTATGTAGAATATCCTGCTTAATGTCTGACATTTAGCACAATGACTCCTGGTATTTGTATGCATCTTTGTTGGATTTGTTGGATACCAGGCTTCCATTGTGGCTCAGTGGTAAAGCATCTGCCTTCAATGCAGGAGAACTGGGTTCAATCCTTGGGTCAGAGAGATCCCCTAGAGAAGGAAATGGCAACCCACTCTAGTATTCTTGCTAGAGAAATCTCATGGACAGACGAGCACGGTGGACTACAGTCCATGGGGTCGCAAAGAGTTGTTAGATACCAGGCATCTCCCCGTCTAAACAGTGGGTTCCTTGAAAATGTTCTACTCTAGTATGAATTCCCCAAAGTCCTAACACAGTGATTTGTATACAGTTGGTCTTATTTCAAAGACTATGTGAGTCTGCTTTTATTTACTAATATTCTCTCCTCTGCCCCATTGCTACCCAATTCTTGATCTCTATTGGTACCACTTGTTACATATCAAATTTCTAGTCTGATGCCTCCAACGTCTAGATGAAAATATAACTTGTTATGACTCACAAATTATAGAGAGAATTTTAATAGATACTTCTGCTCTTCCTGTCATTCAAAAAGTTAAAGTGCTTTCTACATGCTAAATATATGAAGATGCTATAAACACCACAGTGAAGAATGATGTGATAATTAATACTTCAGTAATTAAACACCCAGCTCAGTCCATGGTGGGTGCGTTGGTGCAGTTGCTGACGTTAAAATCATTCTCCTTTTGTTACATTGACAACACTGTAAGAGGCTTCTGGATTATTTTTTCTTAAAGATTTGAGACCATGGAGTCATAAACTTGAGAGCTTTGAGGGCAGCATAGTCTAGCAAAGGATAAAATAATTCTTCCTAAGGAGCAATGGTGAGTAACTGAGAGGGCATCCCTGACACTGTCTTGATCGGGTCTTAGGTAGAGTCTGATTAGTGGAAAAGTAGGACAGACAGTGGTCACTGCAGATGAAGGTTGTCAGAGGACATGCTTACTTTCTTGGGCCTTATCCTCATTCTCCAGATGATGAAATTCAGTGTTGGCAAAGAGACACTTTCAATAAATGAACATTTATTGATGCCTACAGTGCTCTAGGCCATTTACCATATAATATCATCCTCTCCAGCACCTGCATGCCTTATTCAGTAGAAGGAAACGTATTTCAAAGATCCTTATTACAAGACACGTGGTAGAAAGTACATAGCCATTTCTCTCTATTTTCTCATGTACTATAAAGAAAGAAAATACACATAGGTATTTACTTTCAGTTTTCCCACCCAGCGAAAAACTGAATGTTGATTTCTCAACCTACCAAGCCAAATGTCATTACTCTTCACATCTTTGGATTTTTACAAACGTCACATCTCCGCTGAGGAAGAACTTCATTCACATTTTCGAATAAGACTGTCTCTGCTCAAGATGGAAGCCCTAAACCTGGGTGACTAATACCAAGACTTTTGAATTCCAGAACAAGCAAAGACTAATTCGTGAATTTGTTCATTTTTCTTTCCCAGCTACAAAGCATTTGGTAGACATTAAGTTCTCAGTTAGCTCACACGTTGGCATCCCCCGAGTGTTTTTAGTCTGGATATTAAATAGTGTGATACAGATGGTAGAAGGATTCTGGCTTTAAATTTAAATTTTAGATACTTTAATGGGCATGGCCCAGGTATATAGCACTGTGATTAATGGAGCATCTGAAATTATGCATTATGTTCATGAAATTTAGATTGGCCTGTTTGCTTGGATCTATGCTCAGTTATACCCAAGGGAGAGAACTCTGCAGAAGGCCCGAATTTGAGACCAGGCTCTGTCTGTTAGCTACTGTGTAAGTAAGTTTTGGAAACTTGTATTCAACGTCTTGTTTCTTCATTTAGGTAATAGGGCCCATAATGATGCCTACCTTTTAGGGATACTATGAACATTAAATACATATTTTGTTGGAGATCATATCCAGTGGCCTCTCATAAATTTTAATTATCAGTTGATACATAACAAATAACCCTCCCAGATCCATAAATTATGATGATCCTGGCTTACTGTCTTCCATGATTGTGGTGGTTGGCTGTGCTTGACCGGGTAATTCTTCTACCCCTTGCTATTAGTGGGATCATATGGAAGCTTTGGTGGTGTGGAGCATTCAAGGTGGCACCCTCTCTCAGCTGGCAGTTGGTGCTGTCAGCTGATTTATTGTGGCTGCCGACCGGGGTTCTCCATATGGCCTCTCCATGAAATGTGACAGCTGGGTTCTGAGAGAGAGTGCTCCCACTGCTCAAAGGGGAAGCAAACAAAACCAACCTTTCTTCATGAGGTCTGGAATTAAAAAGTCCCTGAATGTTAGTTACATCACCATATCCTGCTAACCATCGCTCTCCCATGGCCACCCAGCTACAAGAGAGTGGGAAACAGCTGCACCTCTTACTCTGAGGAGCAGCATGTGTGAATGAGGGGGGGAGAAATTTGGGGGCCACCCTTGGATGCTCCATGTCACCTGATCACATAGAGAATAAAATCTAAAATCTTTACCCTGGCTTCTTGGGGTCTGTCCCTATCTCCCAACACCTCCATACTCTCTCCTTTCTCTTCCTTCCAGCCATACTATCTTGTTCTCCTTCAGATATGCATATTGTCCTCCCATGTTGGGGTTCCAGGGTGTTCCTTCTTCATGGAATATTCTTACTCTAACTTTTAGCCTTGCTCACTGACACCACTTAGGACTTCACTCAGACACCACCTCTTAGAGTTATCTCCTGACCATCTCATCCAAAACAAGCCATTAAAGTCTCTCCTCTATCATTATTTTAGTTTTCTTCATATTTTTTAGTTTCTTCAAAAAGACTGTGGAATGAGAACATGTGAAGTAACTGAAAACTTTAGTTTTCTTCCCTTATCAGTCACTATCGGACATTCTACTTCCTTTTGCACATTGTCTTTTCTACTGGAAATAAGCTCCATGAAGGCAGGGATAATCTTGTCTTTACGAGATACTTCCCATGCATAGAAGTGTATCTGAACCTAGTAGATCTTTATGTGTGGGCATATATACATACATATACACGGGGGAATGAAATGAATGGATGTGAAAGGAGTTTGTAGCTTGTATAGAATGTTGTTTTTGTTATTGGCTAAAGACACAGTCCACTCTTTTTCTTTCATGATGTATTCTTTTTATTCATGAAGACATTTACTGAAGGTGTGCTATCTGTAAGATTCTGTGTTCATGAGTAATTGCTTTAAGAATTAATATGGATTCATAGCATTTGATATATAATTTGTTAGATTGTATTACACATGATAACAAAGTCTGGATTAATTCTCGCAGAGGGTTTTCATTTAATTGTCCTCCACAGATGTGCCTTTTAAATCCTACATTTCAACCTTGCTGTTACATGCCAAAAAATCACATGCCAGCTCTGTAATTAAATGCCTCAATATGGTTATACCTGTATAGATTATCCTGGCATGGAGGAGATAAAACTACTGTGTATTAAATGTATGAAGTGCCCTATGTTTGTATCTTATCAGCACCATAGCCCTGTGAAAGAGAACTTACCCCCAGTTTATAGATAAGAAAATAGAGATTCCAAATGCCTTGATTCTTCGAGTTCTCCAGTGCTTAGCTCAGTATCAGCACTGAAAGTGAAAGTGAAGTTGCTCAGTCTTTTCCAACTCTTTGCGGCCCCGTGGACTGTAGCCCACCAGGCTCCTCTCTCCATGGGATTCTCCAGGCAAGAACACTGGAGTGGGTTGTCATTTCCTTCTCCAGGGGATCTTCCTGACCCAGGGATCAAACCCAGATCTCCTGCATTGCAGGCAGACACTTTAACCTCTGAGCCACCAGGGAAGCACTGAGGTGCTCAATAAATATTTGTTAAATACTGAACAAAAGGCAAGTTAACTAAATTGTTTTTTAAAAATATCACCCAGAAGGTGATAGACATGAATTTGCACAGACCTGAATTTGAACACAAGCTGAACAAGCTCCAGAGCTTAAATTATTTCCACCAGTCCAGAGTGAGTCCTGGTGGCCTTAGCATCAGTGTCATCTCTAAAAATTAGAACAGAGGAGGGATCTTAGAGGCGAGAGGTACAAATCCATTTTGAAAGTGGAATCGCGTCAGGAAATAATATAATTATTCTAACTGACAACATTTTATATTAGATGCTACAGTTGGTTCGATGTGGGACATCTGTTTAACATCATACACAAAATAAAACTTTCCTTTTGACATATTTGGTTCTTGAGTCTCCTAGAAAATGCTGGTGATCTACATCCTTTGAATATTAATGAAGCAAATTAGCTCCAAAAATGCCCTACTGTGTCTCAACTCCAGGAACCAACACGACTTATTAGACTCCTGTTGATTAGAAATGTTGACGTGAGTTTTATTTCTTTTCATTTTAATTGAATAAAGTTGACAGGCTTTCTTGATTCCCAGTTGGCCAAGCCTGCTGAAGTGTGGAATGAAGGGAGAATGGTACCTTCATCTGAAAAACCTTTGTAGGGTCGCATTGGGTTATATTCTTTCTTAAAGGACTTGAGGAAACAATCAGTAAGTTTTGAGACAAGTGGAATCCAAAGGTTTTACCTCTTGGGAGAAAAGGTAGAGAGACAAAAAGAAGATAACCCCTCATATGATTGCAGATGAGTGGGTGTGGAGATTACAACTTGGGTCAGGCTTACTGGCTGAGTGTCGCAATACAGTGTAACAGTAAGCATGATTTTAATTCTTTTCCACCCAGTTGAACCATACCTAAAGACCACAATGATTCAATGGCACTTGATTTTTCTGGTTGGAAGGACTGATGCACAGCTGTAAATACCTCATGCAAGATCATAGCTGAGAACTCATCATCCAAGCTGCCTCGAGCTAGGGAAGGCATATACTTTGATTTCTGTCTTTTATTTCCAGTCTCACATAAAAGCATCCTAACCTTAAGTTGTACTATTTTTTGGTTGGTTTATAACCATATAAATACCTCTTGAGAATGCTACCAACAATGGTGGGGTATAACGACCTGGAGAAGGACAGTTTTGCAAGGTGTGGGATGTTTGTTAGGAGGTCAGAAAAGAAGAGGTATATCCTTATAGCCCAAGTCCTTAAAAGAGAGATTGCCTATGGATTAAATCTAGAAAGATTCCAGCTAAGTAGATTAAGGAAGACATCTGAACACTGTGTTTTTCAGACATCACATTAGAAATGGATGTGTGTGTGTATGTGTAAAGTATTATAGAATAGCTTCTATAGAATCATATAACCTAAAAGGTATCCTCCAGGGTCTAGACAATGTGATGTCTGCCTTTCCGGAAAAGCACCCATTTTCCCCTGAGGAATTGCTCAAAACTTCCACCCCCATTGTTCAAGGGTGAACCCGTAACTCTGGGGTGCACATTTGACTACCATCACTTCCGACAGGGATCCCACATGACTGTG
Organism: Antilocapra americana; assembly: GCA_007570785.1. NCBI lineage: Eukaryota > Metazoa > Chordata > Mammalia > Artiodactyla > Antilocapridae > Antilocapra > Antilocapra americana. The sequence continues at coordinate 15,861,910 of ML660201.1, forward strand.
GCAGGGAAGCCTGGACACTAGAGGGACGTGGTGCAAGCTGCATGAAGTGAGAAAGGTCACCTTTCCTCACACCTGTCCCCAGTTCTCATGAACCCATTTGCCTCCACATGGCTAAAATAAAAAGTGGGACTGAGAGGATTTGCCTGGGTGAACTTTCTAAGTGTGCTGTCAAAACACCAAATAACCCCACATAGGCAGATGCGAGGCTTCCCTGGGGGCTCAGAGATAAAGAATCTGCCTGCAATTCAGGAATTGCAGGAGACACAGGTTCAATCCCTGAGTCAGGAAGTTCCCTTGGAGGAGGACATGGCAACCCACACCAATATTCTTGCCCAGAGAATCCCATGGACAGAGGAGCCTGGGTGGGCCACCGTCCTTAGGGTCACACGGAACTGGACACGACTGAAGTGACTTAGCACAGACACAGGTAGATGGGAAAACTGAGGCTCAGCAGTGTTGAACTCTGGCCCAGGACATACTGCTCACTCAGTAGAAGATTCAGGCCTCAGACCCCAGTCTGCCTCTCTGGACACCCTTCTGAACTGGCATATTTTACCTGCTTATTTCCTTTCATTAGAGACTGGATGTAAACTTGCACCCTTGCTTAGGAAAAGAATTCAGGAGCCAAACCTGGTGATTGCCAAAGGAGAGTAGCTGGATTTGCCTGAAACCAACAATAAAAAATCCCCAGTGACAAATGTGTTATAATATTGATGGTTCAGCCTGAGGTGAGAGATTATCAATTGTTTATTATCTCAAGTACCATCTGATCTCATAACCCTACAAGCATTGTTCCTTTCCCTCCCCCCACCCGGCCCCAACCCACATACACTCACTCAGCTTTTACCAAAATAGCTTCAGGCTGTTTTCTTCTCTTCTCTTTAAAGCCAGCATGTATGGTAGAAGTGAGTATGAAGTCTTTGGGAAAGGGGGGAAACTGCCTTACACAATATTTCTGTGGAAACCTAAATCTTGGTGGAAGGGAAACATGAAAACAGCTTGGTTCCCATTGTCACCAGTGTACAAATTCTCTTTCTGAATTTTTGTGCTGGGATGCAGGAGGCGAGTGCTTGGAGGACCATTGAATCCTTAATTATTCCTTTCCGAGGACTTACAGGTTAGGCCAGGGGGCGCATTCCCTCCTGATTATTCATTTCTGCAGCATACCTTTGAGGCAGATTATATACACATACGTTCCTGTGGTTTCTCTTCTCTGGTTATATTTGTAAGTCTAAGCATCCTCTTCATGCTCCATTGGAAAAGCCTCCTGTGGTTGTCCTTGGCTAGGTTGCTTTGACAATAAGAAATCAAGCAACATTGATAACTGCCTCTTGCTCCTGCTTTGGTTCAGGTAAATATTAGCAACCTGAGAATTGTCTGGAAGAGAAGCGCCATTCTGGAGTGCTGTGGAAGCAAGAGTCTGCCGAATTTCGTGTTGTCCTCTGTTGTGTTTTTTTCATGTCTTCTGTGGGCTCTGTGACCTTGGGTAGGTTGCTGAGACTGAAAAACTCCACTGATTACAAATGCTAAATAGAGTTGATAATCTCCACCCCACTCTCAGGGGCTCTGGGAGGGCAGAGTGAGGCAAATGCACTGGAAAAGGCCTTGTATGCTGTTAAGTGCCTTGTAAACTGTTAAGTGCCATGCTGTCTGAGATTCAGCAGATGCCCACATTTTTTCTCTTTTGACCTTCAACAAAAGAAAAGCTAAGGGTGTGAATTCCTGTTGTAACTCAGTCAAGGCCATAATGTGGGAGAAGAGACTGATATCATCCAGGTGTGTGCCCACATTATCCAAGGCTAAACCTAGAGAGTGGAGCGAAAGGATGTCTTTTTGCTTGTCTTTGGGAAATAACTCATGATAGTAGAGTTGTTCGATCATTTGCCAGGGGCCAGGTTCTATGCTAAGTGTTTTCTATACATTCCTCATGTATTCTATCAGCATGAACAACAGGGAGGGGAATGGAATGACAAACAATCACAAAGCCAACTACAGTGAAGGCGGATGAGGATGACATAACACTCGCTTATTCCACTAATATTTGCGGAGTCCCTGTTGTGTGCCAGACACTGTCCTGCCTAGCGTGTGTCTTCACGTTTGTTATTGAGACTGAGGTATGATGACATACAGCCATGCAGAGAGAGGCAGCTGTGAGTCTATATAGTAGGTAAATCTTGGAAGAAGCATCTGTTTCCTACTCTAGGCTGGGGAGCCCTGGCCTTCATTTTGCAAATCAAAACCCAGGCCAAAGGCTTGGAGCTGCTTAAAGATCAATCCTCAGAGGTCACTAAATGCTGCTAAGTGACTGTTTCCATTTTCCATCTGTCACTCTAATCACAGCCCCTGTGCTTTTTTCAGCCACAGCAAGCTCCCACCCCTGGGGGACATGGGAGCAGACAGGACCCCCCTTTGTCAGCTCTTTGTTAGACATGCTACTCTGAAAGCTCCTCTCCAAACTCAGAAGGAACCTGGAGCTGCTGGCCTGGGCTCAAGCTCCCAACAGCAGCAACTCAAAGATGTCATGTGGTCTCCAGTAATTAGACCCGCCAAACCCATCACCAAGGAGTGCCAGTGCACTTAGGCAATTAGTGATGATTTGGCTAGTGTCCACCGTTACCAGATGGCCTCCACAAGTCTCCTGCTTTCTCAGAGAAATTATACATGAAGGCAAAAAACATGTCCTTTAAAGGCATGGACAGAGTAAGCATTCTAGATATGCAGTGGGAAGAAAAGATATGCACTCTTTATCAACATCAATTACATGGCAGGCTTGAAGGCTATACATTCCCTATGTTATTATGTCAACTCTCACAGAATCTGTATGGAGAAACTGCTAAGATTATCTTCATTTTCCTTGAGAGAAAACTAAGCCTTTGAGAGCATGTCCAAAGTCAACCAATAAGAATATTTAAAGCTGGGACTCAAACTCAGTTTTGTCTGGCTGCAAAGTACACTCTGGAATCACATAGGCCAATCTGTGCTAATGTGGTAGGAATACCTCCTTTTAAATATGTCACTTTTCCATCTTAGATTATGCCCCTCTGTTACATGCTTTTGTAGCACATATGAAGTCTTTTATTTATAGCTGTAACTGTCATATGTTTAAGGCCTATGTTCCCCATTCGATTCAGTCAAGTCAGAGCCTTGTTTTCTTCATCATTTTGTCCACAACTCTTTGCGTTGTGCCTGGTATATAAAAAGTGGTCACCAACTACTTGTTGATTGATTTGCGAATATTGAAGAATCCTTGCATCCCTGGGATAAAGCCTACTTGATCATGATGTATGAGTTTTTTAATGTGTTGTTGGATTCTATTTGCTAGAATTTTGTTAAGGATTTTTGCAACTAAGTTCATCAGTGATATTGGCCTGTAGTTTTCTTTTTTTGTGGCATCTTTGTCGGGTTTTGGAATTAGGGTGATGGTGGCCTCATAGAATGAGTTTGGAAGTTTACCTTCCTCTGCAATTTTCTGGAAGAGTTTGAGTAGAAGAGGTGTTAGCTCTTCTCTAAATTTTTGGTAGAATTCAGCCGTGAAGCCATCTGGTCCTGGGCTTTTGTTTTTTGGAAGATTTCTGATTATGGTTTCAATTTCCGTGCTTGTGATGGGTCTATTAATATTATCTATCTCTTCCTGGTTTAGTCTTGGAAAGTTGTACTTTTCTAGGAATTTGTCCATTTCATCCAGGTTGTCCAGTTTATTTGCATATAGTTGCTGATAATAGTCTCTTATGATCCTTTGTATTTCTGTGTTTTCTGTTGTGATCTCTCCGTTTTCATTTCTAATTCTGTTGATTTGGTTCTTCTCCCTTTGTTTCTTGATGAGTCTGGCTAATGGTTTGTCAATTTTATTTATCTTCTCAAAGAACCAGCTTTTGGCTTGGTTGATTTTTGCTATGGTCTCTTTTGTTTCCTTTGCATTTATTTCTGCCCTGATCTTTTAGATTTCTTTCCTTCTACTAGACCTGGGAGAGACAGCAAACGGAACGCAGATGTATAGAATAGACTCGTGGACTCTGTGGATGAGGGAAAGGGTGGGATGATATGGGAGAATGGCATTGAAACATGTTAATTATCATATGTCTAATCAATCGCCAGCCCAGGATTGATGCTCGGGGCTGGTGCAATGAGATTTCCCCGGGGGAGGGAGGAGGGAGGGGGGTTCTGGAGGGGGAGCATATGTAAACCCATGGTGATATCATGTCATTGTATGGCAAAACTAATAATAAAAAAAAAAATCAATGTAACTGGGACTTCCCTGGAAGTCCAATGGTTGAGACTCTGCTATCATTGCAGGGAGCACAGGTTTGATCTCTGATTGGGAAACTAGTCCTGCCTGCTGTGGTGCGGCAAAAACAACAAAGAATCAATGCAAGTGAACCTTTACAGGAAAATATAGAAGAAATTTTCTGTGATCTCAAATTGACATATACTTAGATATGATATCCATTTTCATATCCATAAATTGGACTTCAGAAAAATTAACATTTTTGCTTTTCAAAAGACACTGTTGAGAGAATAAAGAGACAAGCCACAGTCTGGGAGAAAAATCTCAGCAAAATGTGTATCTGATTAAAAACTTGTATTCAGAATAAAGAACACTTAAAACTATAAAAAAAAAAGTGGTCAGCAACTACTTGTTGAGTGAATTAATGAAAGCAAACAGGCAAGAAAGAGAGTGAAAGAAAGAAGACACAACTCACGAGAATATGAAAACATAACTGGATTTCATATTTGAAAATATGTAACAGTGGTTTCTGGTAAACCAGTTCTCTGCAAGAACTGACTTACTGGAAAAGACCCTAATGCTGGAAAATATTGAAGGCAGGAGGGTAAGGGGACAACAGAGGATGAGATGGTTGAAGGGCCTCACCAACTCAATGAACATGAGTTTGAGCCAGCTCCGGGAGTTGGTGATGGACAGGGAAGCCTGCGTGCTGCAGTCCAAGGGGGTCACAGAGAGTCAGACGTGACTGAGCAACTGAACTGAACTGAGTTCTCTGCAAGGGGGAGGAACCACTCTGATTTGTAGCATCTGTCAGTTTCTATGATGCAAATACTCCCACCATGACCAGTTTCAAACTACAAACATGTATCATTGAATGCAGAGTTGCGAAGAGATAAATGCACAGTACTGGCTCTTGCCAGATCCAGCAGGACTTTGTCAAGTCGGTGAGAACCCACAGGAAGTGAGTCTCCTATCTGATTTTCATTCTCCCCTATCTATAGATTGAGGAGTGTAGACTATTGATTTCCATGTTCTCTCTCTCAACTATGACACTCTTTAAGCAGACATATGATGCTTTCCATTCTCCCACTCAGTTGGGGTGATGTGAGTGAGGAGGAGAGGTGATGAGGACTGAACTTCTATAGACAAGAGTGAGGGTTCAGACCAACACACTGTTATAACACCGTGGCTCCTTGCTTGCCTTTCTCAGAAATATCTCCCAGTGCTTTTAAAATAGGTCACATTTTTACATCCAAATGAAGGAATCAGCCTGTTTGCATCCCAAGTAAAACACAACTGCATGTCACCAATTTCTGAAGTTAAGCTTCAGTGGATTTTGGAAAGCTAGTGCTTAGCATTAGAAATCAGCTAAATATAAAGCATCCTGTTACAAAGTGTTAGATAGCCATAGAGAGACTTACAGGTTCTCTATTTGAGGAAGACAGATGGATGCAATGAGAGCAAGGTGATGCCTCTATTTTATGCCCTCTGCTTACTTAACCATCCCTTCTCTTCTTTTAGCTTTTATAGTACACAGGCTGTTCATTCCAGTGTAAACTTAAGATGTTGCAGAATAGTTTAGGGAGAACAGGAAACTCTTATTGGGACTATAATCTATAAGAATTGCATTTCTGCCTTTGCAATATTTTGAATGGGTGATCACTTGGGTCTTAACATCTCAGTATCACTGGACTGCTAAGTCACTAGCTCAAGTGTTCATTCTGTAGAAAATTGAAAAACTCACTTTCTAGAAACAGAGCATGCTTTCAAGTAAAATCACTGTGATTTGAACACGTCTGCCTAGACAGTCTATTTCAAGAGCTTTGGAGACAGAGGATGAGCTGTCTTTGCCCTCTTCTGGGAAAATCTTCCTTTTCTGGGAAAAGTAGATCATTCAGAATGTTGGCAGTCACTCAGGCTAATTAGATCTTTGGCCTTAAAGTTTGTCTCCACTCCTTGCTCAGTCACTCAGTTGTGTCTGACTGTTTATGACCCCTTGGTCTATAGCCCATCAGACTCCTGTGTCCATAGTATTTTCCAGGCAAGGACACTGGAATGAGTGGGTTGCCATTTCCTTCTTCAGGGCTCCACCCCTTAGTCTATATGTATAGTGCATGCGTTTCAAATTCAGACATAAGGGCATTTGTTGAACCACCAGTATTTGTCAAGCATTTGTTTGGCGGGGGGAGGCGGTAAGAAGAGGGAATAGATGAAAACCAACTTTGTTTGCTGCAGAAGTTCTCAGTATGGTACCAGAGGACAGAGAGATGAATGAGTAGTCAAGGAGGAATGTGACTTGAGTAGAAACAGCAATGTGTAGAAGCACAGGTCTTGGGGACATGTAGTAGGAAGAGAAGCCTCTGGAGTCAGATCAAATTTATATACTAGCTACGTGACATTAGGGCTTCCCTAGTGGCTCAGAGGATAAATAATATGCCTGCAATGAGGGAGACTTGTGTTTGATCCCTGGATCAGAAAGCTCCCCTGGAGAGAATGTGACCTTAAAGAAGTTCCTTTACCCTATAAGCTTCTGTTGTCCTATATACAAAAAGGAGAATAATAATCATGCCTATTGATCAAATTGTTTTGAGGATTAGTTGAGATGATACATGTGAAACACTCACATAGTCTGTGACATATAGTGTGCACTCAACAGATATCAGCTGTTTTTAGTTATTTTCCTTTGAGTAACATTCGGGGTGGGATAAACGGGAGTGGTTATGGGTAGAGGTGGGCATGGGAAAGGGAACTGCAGGCAGAGTGACAAAGACATGAAGATGTGAAAGACCATCATATATATGTGGATGATATTTAATAGACCAGATTGATCTGACAGATATTGGGAAATGGGAAGAAAAGGAGTTTAAAAGAGAAGACTCGAACAAGCTTGAACTGAGACTGAGTAAAGAAAGTAATCTCAACCTGAAGACAACAGGACTCTCTGACATTTTTATGGTGTCGGTCACATCTGCTTGGGTGACACTGTGAATGGGAGAGGGGAGGAGTTCTGAGGCAGGGAGACTATTGAGGGGCTTCTGTCTAGAAATACATATTAGGAGGCCATTGGTATTGAATGGCAGTTGACGCCATGAGGGTGGGAGAAGGACTCCCACAAATAAATGTACAGAATCAATGATAAAGGCCTAGGGAACCCCATATTTCACAAATGCCAGCAAAATAAGTACTGAAACTAATGAAAGGGATAGCATGGCAGCCATTTCAGATCTAGGATCAGAGAGAGAGATCAGGCTTCATGAAGACATGGAAAAAGGATGTTTCTGGGAGGAAGGAGTGGGTTAGCAATGTCAGATACCACTGGGATGCCCAGTTGTCTGAGACTTGAAAAGAGGCCAAGAATTGAAGCAATTAGTGGTTCATTGATGATCTAATTAGAGCAGTTTGAGTGGAGTCCTAGATTACAGCTGGAAAAAAAAGGGGGAGAGGGAAAGGAAATGAAGTAGTGAGTGTGTACAACTCTTCAAGGAATTGGAAACTAAGGGATGAAGAGACAAAGTAAGTTTGGGGCAGTGTAAATTGGAAGTTAACTAACTTAAAAAGATTGGGATAACCCTGTATGCGAGACAGCAAAAGAGACACAGATGTATGGAACAGTCTTTTGGACTCTATGGGAGAGGGCAAGGGCAGGATGATATGGGAGAATGGCATTGAAATATATAAATTATCATATGTGAAATCAATCACCAGCCCAGGTTTGATGCTAGATACAGGGTGCTCAGGACTGGTGCACCGGGATGACCCAGAGAGATGGAATTGGGAGGGAGGTGGGAGGGGGGTTCTGGAAGGGGAACACATGTATACCCATGGCGGATTCATGTCAATGTATGGCAAAACCAACATGATAATGTAAAGAAAATAAAAAAGATTGGGATGTTCCAATGCTTTTAAAGAAGTTTGGTTAAGAAGGATTGAAAAGAGAGGATAGATGCCTGCAGAGCTTGAGAAGAGTAGATTGAAAAAGCTTCAAGTAGAGAAATTGTTTGTTGATGGGAGAGGAGACCATCTTCCCTGGGTCAGGAGGGAGGAAAATAAGAACACATAGGAGAATGCTAAAGTTGGAGCTGGTGGCATCCTGGCCTGAATTTCCTCTGTGGAAAACAATAAGTTGTCTTGTGAGTAGAGGGAAGTACAAGTGGATACTGGATACTTGACTGCATGAGTAAGTTTTGGAGTAGCCCTCTTGGACAATGAAATGTGGATAGAGATCAAGGAGAAGACTTGAAAACATTGTCAAAGCAGAAAATTTGATACAGCCAAAATTTATCAAGGCATCATTTTGATTTTTCTAGCATTTTGTGGGCATCTTGGGAGAATTTGCAGAGAAAATATATATGTAGGATGGATTCAGGTGAGGATTGACAAGAGAAGGACACAGCAGAAGGCTGTAGGGTAGAAGAATGGAATCTCCAAAGGGTTGTTATTGATATGGCTATTAGTGAGTACCAGACTGTCAGGGGAGGAAGAAGAGGTGGGAAGGGCTCAGAGGCTGATATACAAGCACAGTAGGGAATAGAGAAATGTTGTTCCCCTTGGCATCTTCCCTTCCCATCATTCCCTGAAAATGCCACCATACCATCTGTGTGTGTATTTCCATCAGCAGTGGACTTACGTAGGAGAGCAAAGGAATCAATGCTGAAAAATAGCACTCCAGAACATTCTATGGCAGTGGAGGTAATGCTGTTTATTCATTATATACCTTCTATTAGAGCCTTTTAGAGTGACACAGTATTGCCATGAGAATGGAACACTCCCTTCGTCCAATAATCTTACAATTTGATTTCTAGCTTCTCTGGAGGGAGCTTACCTTTATTTTCTTCTTTACTTCTTCCCCATTTTCCAAGTATATCCACAAATTCAAGCAAGCAGAATGTTCCTGTGAGGTGTCTTAATGGTCAAAAGAGAAATTTACCAAAGTAACTTGGCAGGTTCCATGGACACTGATTTACTCATGCTTGTCTTACAGATTATCTCAGAAATTCCTCCAGTGGTAAATTCCAACATGAGATTAGGCATTTTCCTTTTTCTCTTCAAAGTCAAACATACTCTGGTAGAGGTGCATCATTATGCCTTGAAAGTGAATGTCACTCACTCGTTTCCAACTCTTTGCAACCCCATGGACTATACAGTCCATGGAATTCTCCAGGCCAGAATGGGTAGCTTTCCCTTCTCCAGGGGATCTTCTTGACCCAGGGATCAAACCCAAGTCTCCTGCATTGCAGGTGAATTCTTTACCAGCTGAGCCACCAGGGAAGCCCTTCATTATGCCTGGCGTGAGTGAATACATCAAATGACTAATGGAAGCTAAGGGTTATAGAGCTTAAATTCTTAGACTGACTCATTAAAGAATTATAATTGTATTTGATAGGACAACTTGACACTAAACTTACTAACAACATAATCAAGTGCTGTTGAGCTTGCCATTCTTGGCAAGAAGGAAAGGAGGAGTACTATAAACAGACTGTCTAGAGGTGTAACGGTCCTCAGTTCAGTCACTCAGTCATCTCTGACTCTTTGTGACCACATGGATGGACTGCAGCACACCAGGCTTCCCTGTCCTTCACCAGCTACCGGAGCTTGCTCAAACTCATGTCCATCGAGTCAGTGATGCCATCCAACCATCTCATCCTCTGTTGTCCCCTTCTCCTCCTGCCTTCAATCTCTCCCAGCATCAGGGTCTTTTCACATGTTCTTTGCATTTGAAAAGTTCTTTGCATCAAGTGGCCATAGTATTGGAGCTTCAGCTTCAGCATCCGTCCTTCCAACAAATATTCAGCACTGATTTCCTTTAGGATTGACTGATTTGATCTCCTTGCAGTCCAAGGGACTCTCAGGAGTCTTCTCCAACTCCAGAGTTCAAAAGCATCAGTTCTTCAGCACTCAGCTGTCTTTATAGTCCAGATCTCACACCCATACATGACTACTGGAAAAACCATAGCTTTGACTATATGGACCTTTGTTGGCAAAGTAATGTCTCTGTTTTTTAATATGCTGTCTAGGTTGGTCATAGCTTTTCTTCTGAGGAGCAAGCATCTTTTAATTTCATGGCTGCAGTCACCATCTGCAGTGATTTTTGAACCCCCCAAAATGGTCTGTCACCGTTTCCATTGATTTCCCATCTATTTGCCATGAAGTGATGGGACTGGATGCCATGATCTGAGTTTTTTGAATGTTGAGCTTTAAGTCAACTTTTTTACTCTCCTGTTTCACTTTCAGCAAGAGGCTCTTTAATTCTTCATTTTCTGCCATAAGCGTGGTGTCATCTGTGATTCTGAGGTTATTGATATTTCTCCCAGCAATTTTGATTCCAGCTTGTGTTTCATCTATCCCAGCATTATGCATGATGTACTCCACATATAAGTTAAATAAGTAGGGTGACAATATACAGCCTTGACGTACTCCTTTCCCAATTTGGAACCAGTCTGTTGTTCCATGTCTAGATCTAACTTGTAACAGTCTTACAGAAGTTTAAATCTTTACATGCTTTATTTTTCTCTTTAAATATTCATTGTTTAATTATAATATTTTTGTGCAGCTATCAAAGGGTATAAACTTCTGCCAAACAAACTTAAAAAAAAACATAGTTATTATTGGAAGAAGTATTTGTTATTATAAACTATGGCATACTGGAGAAGGAAATGGCAACCCACTCCAGTATTCTTGCCTGGAGAATCTCCATGGACAGAGGTGTCTGGCGGGCTACAGACACTCTTTTGGGGGTCGCGAAGAGTCAGACATGACTGAACGACTTAGCACATGACGTGTAATTGTTTTAGAATGTTAAAATTTCTCTCTTAGGCTATTGGGGCTTCCCTCATGGTTCAGATGGTAAAGAATTTGCTTGGAATATGGGAGACTGGGGTTTAATCCCTGGGGTTTAATCTATTACCTTGCAAAGTTTTTATAATATTATTGTCTGTAGATTTCATCACTGTGACTCATTTATGTTGTAACCACAGATTTGTACTTGATATCTCTCACCTATTTTTCTCATACCATACCTCCTCCTCTCTAGCAGCCACCTGTTCACTATATCTGTGAGTCTGTTTTTGTTTTGCTTTGTTTGGGAAGATCCCCTGAAGAAGAAAATGGCAACCCACTCCAGTATTCTTGTCTGGAAAATTCCTTGGACACAGGACCCTGGTGGGCTACAGTCCATAGGATCACAGAGAGTCAGACACAATTGAATGACTTATTTTTCTTAGACTATGAATGATCTCAAAGCCTTGTGGTAATTAACCTGCCATGCTGAGAATAAACTCAACAAACTCTTCATTGATCTACTACTATATATGGTTATGTTTTACTCTAAGGTAGTATTTTATCTCTCACTACTCTTGATAGCCATTATGACAGGTATGAGGTGATACCTCATTGTGATTTTGATTTGCATTTCTCTAATAACTAGCAAAGTTGAGCATCCTGTCATGTGTCTGTTAACCATCTGTGTATCTTTGAAGAAATGTCTCTTTAGGTTTTATGCCTGTTTAGATTCAGTTGTTTTTTTTTTTTTTCCAGTACTGAGTTGCATGAGCTTTTGTGTATTTTGATTACTAATCCCTTGTCAGTCACATTTGTTTGAAAGTGTTGTCTACTATTCTTTGGGTTGTCTTTTCATTTTGTTAATGGTTTCCTATGCTGTAAAGTTTTTAAGTTTGACTAGGTCCCATTTGTTTTCTTTTGCTTTTATTTCTTTTGCTTTGGGAGACTGATTAAGAAACTGTGTCTACAGTTTATTTTACCTATGTTCTCTTCTGGTGTCATGTCTTATATTTAGGTCTTTAAGCCATTTTGGGTTTATTTTTATGTACTGTACTAGTGACTTCTAATTTCATTAATTTACATGTAGCTGTCCAGCTTTCCTGACATCACTTATTGAAGAGACTTTCTTTTCTCCATTGTATTTTCCTGCCTCCTTTGTCATAGATTAATTGACTATAGATATTACCCATTAACTTTTAAGTGGCAAACCTGGGGTTTAATGTGTGACTGTTATGACATGAATTTGTGCAATCAGCCATGAATGTTTTCTATTTCCACTTTTTTAATTTTCGTTGTATTATTTTTAATTGAAGTCTAATTTACTCACAATACTATGTTAGCTCCAGGTGTGCATCATAGTGATTTGATATTTCTGTACATTACAAAATGATCACTACCATAAGTCTTGTTAACATCTATTACCTTGCAAAGTTTTTATAATATTATTGTCTGTAGATTTCATCACTGTGACTCATTTATGTTGTAACCACAGATTTGTACTTGATATCTCTCACCTATTTTTCTCATACCATACCTCCTCCTCTCTAGCAGCCACCTGTTCACTATATCTGTGAGTCTGTTTTTGTTTTGCTTTGTTTGGTTTTGTTTTAATTCTTAGATTCCACATTTAGGTGAAATCCTGCAGTGTTTGTCTTTCTCTTTCAGATGTATTTCACTTAGTATATTACCTTCTAGGTCCATTTTTGTGTGTGTGTATGTGTGTGTGTGACATCTCTTTCCATTCATGTATTGATACATACCTAGGTTCTACTGATACTTTCATAACTTGGCTATTGTAAGTAATGCTTCAGTTAACATAAGGATTCATATATCTTTTTAAATTTGCATTTTTTTTCTTCAAAAAAAATACCCAGAAGTGATACAACTGGATTATATGATAGTTCTATTTTTAATTTTTGGAGGAACCTCTGTGCTCTTTTCCATTGTGGCTGCACCAATTTATAGTCCCCCCAACAGTGAACAAGTGTTCAATTTTCTCCACATACTTGCCAACACTTTATCTTTTTGATAATAGCCATTCTGACAGATGTGAGGTGATATCTTTGTGGTTTTGATTTGCATTTTCCTGATAATTAGAGATGTTAAGCATCTTTCCAAATATCTGTTGACCCTCTGTATGTCTTCTTTGGAAAAATATGTGTTTTTTAAATATGATTTTTCTCTTTTTGATGTTGAGTTGTCTGAGTTATTTGCGTAATTTGGATGTTAACCTGTTATCAGATATATCATTTGCAAAAATCTTCTCCCATTCAGTATGTGATCTGTTTATTTTATTGACAGTTTCTTCCCTGTGCCAAATATTTTTAATCTGTATTCATCTTATTTATTTCTGCTTTTGTTTCTCTTGCCTAAGACATAGGCAAAAAAAATATTGCTGAGATAATATTGCTTATGATTTCTTCTAGGAGCTTTATGATTTTAGGTTTACATTTAAGTGTTTAATCTGGTTTATATTTTTATATAGTATGAGGAAGTCCAGTTCGTTACTTTTGCATGTAATTGTCTAGTTCTCTTGACACTGTTTATTGAATAGGCTGTCTTTTCCTCACTCTACATTCTTACCTCCTTTGTCATAGATTAACTGCACAAGAAATAAATGTGGGTTATTTTGTTCCATTGATATATCTGTTTGTTTTTGTGTAAATACTATGTTGTTTTGATTACTGTAGCTTTAAAGTATAGTTTGAAATAAGGAAGCACCACACCTTGAGCTTTGTTCTTTCTAAAGATCATTTTGGCTGTCTTCAGTCTTTTGTGTTTTTATATATATTTGAAAGTTATTTTTTATAGTTCTCTGAAAAATGCCTTTGGTATTTTGATAGCAATTGCATTGAATCTATGGATTGCCTTGGGTAGTATGGTCCTCTTAACAGTATCATTTCTTCCAACCCATGAGCATGGCATATTTTTCCATTTGTTTGTGTCATCTCTAACTTCTTTCATCAGTGTTTTATAGTTTTTCAAGCATAAGGCTTTTATCTCTCTGGTTAGACTTATGTCTTAGTGTCTTATTCTTTTCTACGCAGTTGTAAATGGTATTGTTTCCTAATTTCTCTCCCTGGCAGCTTGTTGTTAGTATTTAGAAATGCAGTACATCTGTTGATTAATTTTATATCCTGCAACTTTACTGAATTCATTTATGAATTCTAATGATTTTTGGTGGTGCCTTTAGGATTTTCTTTATATAGTGCCATGTCATCTGGCACCAATGACTGTTTTACCTCGTCCTTTCTAGTTTGGATCTCTATTATCCTTTTCCTGGTCTGACTGCTGTAACTAGAATTTCTAACACTATGTTGAGTATTCATGATGAGAGTGGGTGTTCTTGTCTTGTTCCTGATCTTAGAGGAAATGCTTTCAACTTTTTGCCATTGAATATGATGTTAGTTATGGGCCTGTCATAAATGGCCTTTATTACATTGCTGTATGTTCCTTCAGTAACTGCTTTATTGAGGGTTTTTTAAGATCGTAAGTAGATATTGAAGTTTGTCAAATGCTTCTGCATCATCTGTTAATATGATTAATAAGATATCTTATTCTTCAATTTGTTAATGTTTTGCATCACATTGACATTTTTACAAATATTGAACCATCCTTGCATCTTTGGGATAAATTCCACTTAATCATGGTGTATGATCCTTTCAATGTATTGTTGAATTCAGTTTGATAATAATTCTTTGAGAATCTTTGCATCTGTGTTCATCGGTGGTATTGGCCCAGGGCTGGTGCCAGTCCCCAGGTGTGTCGGGGGATGTGGGTCCCTTGCTACTGGCTGCTTGGCCTTGGTGTCCTGGTGTTGCTGCTGACTGGCTGTTGGGTGAGTGAGCCTCCAGTGCTAATAGATTAGTGTAAGGACTCCAAAATGGTGTTTGACAGCCCCACTTTCCTGGTAGTGGAGAGCATGCTCCTTTCAAACTGCCGCCTCTGCACTGGGACTCAGAGCATGGAGATTTTGAGCAATCCCATTATGAGTGGAGTCTCTGTTTCCTGAAGCTTTCTATCAAACCCCACTTGCCTTAAAACCAGACATTCTTGGGACTTGTCTTCCCAGTGCAGGACAACCATGCTGGGGATGGGGGAGCCCAGTGTGGGTCTCAGACCACTCACTCCTTGGGAAGAACATCTGCAGTTGTTATTATTGTCTCATTTGTGGGTTGGCTAACCTGGCATTTGGGTCCTATCTAGACTGCTACTCCTACCTGTCCTATTGTGGTTCCTTCTTTATATCTTGAGTTGTAGAAAGCTTTTTCTGGTAGTCTTCAGGTTGTTCTCATCAATAGTTGTTCTGTAAATAGCTGTGATTTTGCTGTACCTGTGGGAAGAGGTGAGCTCAGGGTCTTCTGTCATCTTGGCCATTCTTTCTTTTGACACTTTTTAACAGTAGCAGACTGGGGATCAGTTCAAATTACCCAGAATTCCTTTTAAAAACATAATCGCTCATGTTTTAAAACCCTGCAGTTACTCCTCCAGCTTCCCCATGTCTGCTCCTCATTTTGACGGTGCTGAGCTGATCTCAGTACTGAGCTTAATTATTTAGGAAGCTTCCCAAGGCATCTTTTCTCTTCTGATTCAAACCCCATCTCTCTGTGGCCTTCATTAAAGAGGTGCCGAGATGCAAAGAATCACTGTGAACTATGTATTTTAATAGGTATTTCAACTGCATGGAAGATGTGAAGAATTCTGAGACAACAGAGTCCCATCATCTGCAAAATGATGTTTTATCAGCCTGGAGTTTTATTTCTCCGCAAGAACACTTAAGTCCCTGGAGCTGTTTTAATCTTGCCTCATTAAAAGTTAATATAATTTGGATTGGTGCTATTCGTTTTGTATCTGGACACCTCATTTACCCAGCTCAGGCTGGGTCTCTGTACACCAAGGCCATGTGGATGTGGTATCCACCTTACCTTCATTCAAGTTGCAGGCCCAGATGGGAGTAATCGATAGCTGATCGTTGATAAATGGTTATCATTACAGAGAATACAGATTCAAATGTCAGCCAAAGAATGGATGCCAGCTATTTGTTGTTCGACAATTCAGCAATGTCAGGGGGTAACAGAGAGAGATTGCTATACTGCGTTCATTACCCAGCCCAGGGGAGGAGCGTTAAACATTAATACTTGAGCTCTGAAAGTATCAGAAACTTGATGGCCCGGAAAAGTTTGTGAAGGGATTGGGAGGAAGCTTAGTAAGCCCGCATTTCTCCAGCATGTACTGCAAAGGATTACTAATGTCTGAAATCCCTGTCTTAGGAGTTAAATTCTTTGTCCCCAAGTCCTGTATAGTGGGACAGTGTATGATCAAGAGAAAAAGAACAGGCAGAGCAGTATTTTTAAACTGAGAAGTTATCCATGCTTACTGGAGGTAGCTTCCTGAGTGTTATCGTCATTTCCTTCAGGACCCCCACAGGCATTTAATTCATTACTCATTTGTATCTTTCCTTTTTTATTCATTTATCCAAAACAATCCATGGAGCTCCTACCATAATCAAACACTTGCTGGGAGAGGAATACAAAAATACAACAAAAGCTAAAATATGAATCTTTCCTCTGTAGTGCTTTATTTTATATAGCTGGAAGACAGATTAAAGCATAATAGTTACTAAAATGTATACAATAGGATAACTTATGGGGTAGAAATTCATGGAGTTATCAGAGCATGGATCTGAGTATATGTGAGGTGAGTGGTAAGGGAGTGGCAGAAAGTGTCCTATATGAAGAAATTTTCAGTATTGATCTTGAATGATGAAAGCGTCACCTTTCACCAGGTGGAGAAAATAGACAAAGCAATTTTCCAAAAGAGAATGACTGTAAAAGCTTTCTGCATGTGAGGAGGAAGATTCATTGGCTTGAAAAATAGTGGTGTGTGAGTTGATATAGTGTGGATTGAAATCAGGATAAGCAGGGCAATAATACCATGCTGAGAAGTGTTATATTTTGATCTTGTGTCCAATGTCTCTTAGAGTTTTTTTTTAACTTATAGAAACATAGAGAAAATGAATTGCCTGTATGTTTCCACATTGTATACAGAGCACTCTCAGGAAGCATATGGTGAATACAAGGCAGGATAGAAGTATTTAAGTCTTTGAAGCTAGGACTTTTGTAGTAACCCAAGTAAGAGGTGTTGAGGGCAGAACAAGCAGGTCTAATGTTGATGGTTTTCACTGAGATGGAGAACATGGATGAAGAAAAGGAATAAAGATATACATAATGACATTGGGAAAACAATACAGTTTGAAAACTCTGAAGGGATTTCTGTGAGGGTGGAAGGGAGTTAGATCTTAGCAGAGATATCAGAAAGCAAGGTCAGGGCTTGAAATAATTATATAATGGGTTGATAAAATGGTGAGGTTGAGGAATCATGGGTAAGTGAGTGGAGACCTAAGAATAAAAGCATGATGAGTCTCCATAAATACCGGGATGAGCAGAGAAGCCAGTAAAAGAGACATTGTAGAAGTGATCAGAAAGGTCAGAGGGCAACTGAAGGCGACCCAAAGTAAATGCTTCTGTCTTACAACTACAATAATAAAATGTTCAAGGAAGAAAAACTTAAGTTGATCCTTATAATGAATGTAGTCTATTAATTACTTGTTTTTTTCCCATTTATATGAATAGTCTCTGTTGAATTTTAGTTGACCATCCATGTTATGCTAATAGGAGATGATGAAATTTAGTTGTGGCAGTGCTTAGTAATTACTTCAGAAGAATGTAGAAGCATATTAGTAAAGCAGAATGCAAAGACTTCCACCATCATTATCCGAGAGTTTCATTTGCTCCTCACATAAGGAGAAGACCTCATTGTCATACTTAAAAAGGTGATGTGTTTTAATGACAAAGGAACCTTTCAAAGTAGTGTTTCCTCCATTATATTTTGTAATTAAGCTTGGGCTGTAACCAGAGGGAGTATGTGTCTCAGTTTTGTTTTTAATTTTTACTGAAATATAGTTAATTTACAATGTTGTGTTCATTTCAGGTATACAACAAAGTGATTCAGTTATACATATACATGTATATTCTTTTTAAGACTCTTTTCCATTGTAGATAGTTACAACATATTGCATATAGTTCCCTGTGCTGTAAGTAGGTCCTTGTGGGTTATCTATTTTCTATATAGTTAGCATGTATATTGTAATGCCGAACTCCTAATTTATCCGTTCCCCCTTTCCCCTGTGGTAACTATAATCTTGTTTTCTATGTCTGTGAGTCTTTCTGTTTCATAAATAAGTTGATTTCTCTCATTTTTTAAAATTCCACATATAAATGATATCATGTGATATTTACTTTCTCTCTCTGACTTACTTCACTTAGTATGACAGTCTCTAGGTCCATCATGTCACTGCAGTGGCATTACTTCATTCTTCGTAATGACTGAGTCATAGTCCACTGTGTACATGTACCGGTTCTTCATGTCTCACTTCTATAGGTGATCTCTGGGCCCTGAGTGATCCAAGTTTATTGAGTTTTACTCATAGGTATCTCATAGTTAGACATAAAGGCTTGATAAGTAATGTTTGATCTCTCAGCATACTAATTCATTCAGCAAAGGATTATTCCAGATTTGAAAAAATACAGTAAAAAACCAACATCTCTCCTCTCCCAGGGTTATGTTTATATGATGCCAGGGCAAGAAATGCAGAATCAACCAATAAAACCCTGATACTGATAACTGCTGTGACAAATCATGGGAGAATGGGGGATCAAGATGAGAACAGAGGCCTCTGGGTCTCACACCCTGTGATGTGTCAGTGGAGACTCCAGCCAGTGGGGATTCCCTGGGGATAGCATTGTGCTCCTGAGCGTTTGCTCTCAGCAGAAGCTTCTCTCTTCCATGCTGGCTCCTTTCTTTCTCTTCCATGTTGAGCCCCATGATCAGCAGCTGGTCGGTCCCAGGAACTCACAGAGCCCTACTGTGATTCCTCCAGTTCTTCCATCTCTAGAGCAACTCTTCTGCCACACCACTGGGATGTGTCACTTCATCCTCAGCACCCCCGAGAGAGGACAGCTCCCTGAGGGCTTACAGTAATCCTCTCTAGCTGTGCATCCCTGGCCAAGTAGCTTTTTGCTTTCAGTATTTACACTTAAACTAGTTTAAAAACTGTAACAGTAATACATAACACTGGGGAAACATTCAAACAAAAGAGAGGAGTATTGAAATACATTTTTTTTGGTCTTAGAGACTTCCCCTTGGTCTTCCCAACTTCAACCTACTCCCTAGAAGGTATAACCTTTAACAGTTTCTTCTGTATTTTTTGTTGTATGTCAGAGTGAGAGGTCCAGGCCTGATCCCCACCCTGCAACAAACACTAAAATGTTAGCAATCATTTTATATTGGGATGTGGGTTCTACTAAGCTTTGATCTTAGTTACTTGAGAACTTTGAATATAAGCTGTGTATCAGAGTAAGAGGTCCAGGCCTGACCCCAGGAACCCAAATAATAGCAGTGGGGTATGAAATAACAGACTTTGGGGACTTCCCTGGTGGTCTAATGCTGAAGACTTGTGCTTCCAGTACAGGGGGCCCAGATTTGAACCGTGGTCAGGGAATTGGATCACAAGTGCCACAGTGAAGATCCTGTGTGCTGCAACTAAGAAAGACCTGGTAAAGCCATAAATAAACAAGTAAACTCCCAGACTTAAGAGAGGAAACTGACACGAATATGTAGGCTTGTAGTGGCCAAGATGATCCCGACATGGTCCCATTCCAGAACAAATTGCGACACCACTAGTTCACTCTCTTCTTTTCTCTGCTCCCAGACCTCACTGGTGATGCACATCTCTCAAGCTGGATTGACTCCCCATCCTCTTGATGCCCCCCATGAAGAGTGAGCTCTGTCTCTTCAATTTTGATCCTTTTCTATCTCAGGCCAGTGAGGCCTCTAATTTGCATTAAATTAAATAGGCTTCCTTGGTACATTTCTATTTATTGTATCTTTTTAATTGCATCTTTAAGTGTTTAGAAAGGCAGTTTTATATGACCACACACAGAAAGCCAGTACACATTTGAATAAGTAGGATACAACCATAAAAATGCAAGAAATAACATTATTAAGGTATAGCTAGATTCCATTGCCTGCCAAGTCTCTGAGCCTGAAACCCACTGTTTGTGTGCATGTGTTAGCAAGGGGAGAAGCATTTATCTTTCAGGTATTTGAAAGAAGAAAAGAATTAAAACAAGTGTATAAAGATAATTAAAAAGTATCTTTCTCAATAAAGAGTGTGCCACCAGGTTCTTCAGAAATTTATGGGATGTACAGCAGCAAGTATTGTGGTCAGTGGACAGATGGGCTTTCAGCTCCTTCAGGATCTGTCTCAGGGCAGGGAGCTCCCCAGCCCAGTTTGTGTCCTCACAGCAGCACACACTGAGCCACCGAGCCAGTCTGGCTGTTTTGGTCCAGGGAGAGATCACTCTGACCGGCATCATTAGTACTAGAGCTTCCTGCCAGGTTGTTTGGGGCTTTCTTGGGTCTTCATCATCAATTGACTTGTCCCTCTGCTCCTTATTTCTTCCTTCCTCTTTGTTTGTCAGAAAGTGTTCACTTTGGTCTCAGGTTCAAAGGATTTTTTAACAAAATAAGTCGCTCGCTTTATACACATAAATAATACCAACATTTATGAGAAAAATATCTAGCTTACTTTCAATATACTAACATTAAAAGAAAAGGAAGATAGAAGCAGCAGAGGATATATCACCAAGTTGTATTCTGACCAACGTCCAGACTCAGTCAGCACTGGGAAGTCCCCTGTCACAGCACATCTGGAGTCCCAGTTGGGAAAAGGTCCCAGGCAGCACATGGCGAACCCCTAGGGTGAGACTTCAAAAAATGTACTCCAGGGTTCCTGTGTATAATCCCAATATACAAACTGATACCAGCATTAATTTGTGAACACACTGCAGTTCTGGTTTCATGTTATTGCTGTTTGTTTTGTCATGTAAAACTGGAATGTCACAGTAAGGGCAGGTTAGTACCAAGGTCAGAGGCCTGTTCTGCTTGTCTCTGAAGCCCAATCACGACTATGAATTTAATTTCCCTAACAGTCAATGGAACCTGGTAGGCTACAGTCCATGGGGTCGCAAAGAGTCGGACACGACTGAGCGACCTCACTTTCACTTTCTTCACCAGATGCTGATTCCTTTTTTTAAAATTTATTTATTTTTAATTGGAGAATAAATGCTTTACAATGTTATGTTCGTTTCTGTCATGTGTCAGCATGAATCACCAAAGATATACACATGTCCCCTCCCTGTTAAACCTCCCACCCACCTCCCACCCCATCCCACCCCTCTAGGCTGTCACAGAGCAAGGGGCTGAGCTCCCTGTATCATATAGCAGACTCCCACTGGCTATTTTACGTATGGTAATGTATATGTTTCCATGCTACTCTCTGTCTTCATGCTCCTGCTCCTTCCCTCTCTGTGCTAGATACTGATTGCAATAAGTGAGTCACACCCCAGATCCCATCTTAGCATCTGCTTCTGGAATATCCACCCAGAGACAACAATTTAATGCTATTTATTTTTGGGTCAGTTTGTCACCAAATTCGAGTCTGATGCAACCAAGAGAACCTAAATATAGAGTCAGGCAAATGTAAAATTCAGTATTCTTATTACTTTATATGAGTTTTTTAGTCTCCAGAAATTCCCAATTTTATTAAATCTAAAATAATAATAATTCCTCACAGAAACATATATACTGAGAGAACCTAGAGGAGGAATTTAGGGCAGGGACTTTCTCAGGGAATATTCTGGATCTAGGTCATGTACTATATCAGTGCTGTCTAATAAAGATAAGCCACACATTTGACTTATTTACACAGCTAGGCTTCCCAATTGGCTCAGTGGGTAAAGAATTCACCTGCAGTGCAGGAGACGCAGGAGATGTGAGTTCGATTACTGGATCAGGAAGATCCCCTGTAGGAGGGCTTGGCAACCCTCTCCAGTATTCTTGCCTGGAGAATCTCATGGACAGAGGTGCCTGGTAGGTTATAGTCTATAGCCTCTCAAAAGAGTTGGGCACAACTGAAGCAACTGAGCACACACATGCATGCATACCTTTAAATTTCCTAGTGGCTACATACAAAAAAGTAAAACAGAGTTGAAACTAATTTTAGTAATATATTTTACTCCACCCAATGCTCCCAACATATTCAATCATTTCAACTCAAAGTCCGTAGAAAATAAGTAATGAGGTGTTTTACTTTTTTTTTAGTATTAAGTCTTAGAAAACTGGTATCTATCTTACCCTCAGAGCTCATTTAATTTGGAGAAGCCATGCTTTTGATGCTCAAAACCTACATGTGATTAGGTGCTGCTAGAATAACAGCACAGTTCCAGAACAAATCTTGAGTTTCATCTCTAATCCACTGTGGACCATCAATGAAAGAGAATTATGGGGGCTAAAATGGCATACAAAATCTAGACAAGGCCAGACTGGGATGAAATCAGTGGGAGGGGTTTCCTTTGCAGGCCTCACCTTCTCTCATAAATACACTTTACCCAGCTAGTATACTAGACAGATAATTGAAACATAAGCACCATTAATTTCAGAGTAATTACTTTCCCAGCTTTAACAGAAATATGATTCAGGGTTATATGCATAAAATTGCATCCTTCATCAAAGATCTTACTTATAGCAAAATGTGAAGAAGTCTTATTCTCAAGTGATCAGGAGGGAAGTAAAGAATTTCAAAGGAGGTTTGGATATAAGAAGGTAAACTGCAACTTCAGGATTCTTTTGGAGACTGGCAGAGTGAAAGCAATGCTTTTTGTGCTATATAGAGGGTACTGAGGAGGCATTAAAAGAGTTATTAAGAGTGGAAAAAATATTTTCATAAGAAAGTAATATTAGCCTATTATCACCCATACAGTCACTGAATCAACAATTTGTTGCTAACAAAGCAGGAAAGTGTTAACCTTTATTGAGGGCTGATCACATGTTACTCACTGTTTAAAGTACAAAGCATGGATTAAATAAAACATATCATAGGTAAGATTATAATCCCAATATGATGTTGGAGCAAACTCAGGTGCAGAGTTTAAGCAAATGCCAAAGGTCTTGTCTGGAGAATCCCAGGGATGGGGGAGCCTGGTGGGCTGCCATCCATGGGGTCGCACAGAGTCGGACATGACTGAAGTGACTTAGCAGCAGCAGCCAGGGTCACACAGCCAGTCAGGAGCAGAATCAAGTCTCCATCTTGGGTATTTTGTTTCTAGAACTGCACCTTTAACCCGCATCAGATGGTTTATGGAAAATCAAGGTGAATCGATTTAGTTCTTGCTTCTTTTTGTACTGGAGACCTAGCAGGAGTGATGTGATAAGCATATAAATAAATGGGACAGAAAATAGTGTAATAGGGTAAAAGGTATGATGGAAGGAAGCTCAGGGAGGATTAAATAGAGCATCTGGATGTGTTTAGGAACTCCTCTCTTGTTTTACAGATGAGGAAAATCAAGTCAAACAATAGTTTATTGCATGTCCAATTACTAAGTGACAGATCCCTTGTAGAACCAACTCAGTGTTATCTGGGAGAGCATTGAACCAATCTTTGTACCCTCTTTCCAAAACAGAGGCTATTGTTTTAATAACACCAGATTTCATTTTGTTTCTTTTTATCCAAGTGCCTTATGCACAAGCTTCCTACATTGTTAAAGTTTCCACTTGTTGAACACTGTTTGATTAACATTTTACAAAACCAAATCATTTCCAAACCCTATCAGTGGTACCCAAAAGTAATAATTCAGACAGTCAATATTATGAATATGAGGAAAGAAAATTGTCACCCTTTCCCATTGCACTCTATTCACTAGAGAATATGTATGGATAAGAATTGAGGGATATATATATGTGTGTGTGTGTGTGTGTGTGTGTGTGTGTGTATACACACTTATATATATATATATATATATATATTAGCTGAAAAAATGGGAGGATTTATTGCTCTCAGATTGTCATCTCACATCTGTGAGGGTAGATTTTATGTTTTTCAAAATATCTTGCTCATGAAGATAACTCATTTTAAATCCAGGCATAGTTCCTCTGATTATCTTGGGAACTATGTCTGCAGATGTTGCATTGAAACTACTGGGGACCCCAAGGCCACATTTTTCAACACACAAACATTCTGTCATTCCCTAATAACATTGTGTCACCTAAAACTGTTCTTAGTAGTATGTTTGGATACTGAGAAGCAGTACTTCTCAAATTGTCTCTACAGTCTCCTTGGGTGAAAAATAAGAGTTCCATAATCCAAGACATTTGGGAAATAAAGTCAACAGGTTTCTTTACTCTGAAACCTCTCAGGGACTTTAATATGCTAATGTGGGTGTTTAATCTACAAGGATTTGCCTAAAATGTTTGATCCAAAGCTCCCCCTCTCCCACAACCCCTTCTCATTTTCATGTACTGAGGGACAGTTCCTAGATCTAGAGTTGACCTAAACACATTAATTTAAACCAGGTGAAATTGTCAATATCTGACCACTTTTATCCTACAGAAAGGGCTACATCATACTGCTTACTTAAATAGTTTTGGGAAGACTGCATTTAAGGTTAGTTCTGAGAGCCATTCAGACATTCGTATTGTATTTTGGTGCCTAATTCACCATCTTTCCTCACCTTCACCCCTAACTTAAACTAGGCCTGTTCTCGACCTTTATGATAATTCTGCTTAAGCGAGTGTCTCTGTAGGTATTAGCCTGCTTATGTGGGCCTCTTGTGAGCACGTGGGAATTCTTGATTATTAATATCAGATTAGCTTCATTGCAGTCTCATACCTCTAATGATCTGCTTTATTGGAAAAATTTTACCCTCAAGGCTTGAGACAGTTGGGTGTAAACTCACTGCTCTATTCCTGGGTGCATTTAACTTGCAGAAATCAGCATTCTCAGTGAAAGGGCCAATTGTTGTTCAGTCGCTAAGTTGCGTCTGACTCTTTGCAACCCCATGAACTGTAGCCCGCCAGGCTCCTCTGTCCACGGAGTTCTCCACTCCACTGGAGTGGATTGCCATTTCCTTTTCTAGGTTATCTTTCCAAATCCAGGGGTCAAACCTGCGTCTTCTGCTTCACAGGCAGATTCTTTACCACTGAACCACCAGGTAAGCCCAAAAGGGCCAATACAGATAATAATTTTTAAAATGTACACAAAACTCACAAAAAGTAGTTTGAAAATCTAAACTCAAATCACATGGTCACACAAAGGAATAATTTTGTGGGGTATTTCCAGGTGACAGGGAATATAGATTGGATTCCCAGAGGTTGGAAGATGTTTTGATGGTCTCTGGATAAAAGCACAAAAGGCTTGAAATCGGATCTGCTTTAGGACATCCAGCCTGTGTGCTCCTAGAGCTGCCTAAGTGCCTGTGCCATCCTTGTGAATGGCACAGGCTGTCATCCTGGGCTCCTTGTTTCTTCATCACCAACTGTAGACTCCACCTCCAGAGCCATACGCTATAGCTGGTACAGAGTAAGCACTCCTTAAAAATTTTTTGAATTGAATCAAACCTTTCTTACCCTGTTCACCTTCCTGTGGTTAGGACATTAAGCAATAAATTAGTCAGAAAAACCCAAATTGGTGGAGAGGAAAAGAAATACATTTCATTACCTAGATAAACAGAGAGCGGTGTGTAGGTTGCCTGCATTCCCAAAATTACTTCCCTAATCATTATTTTGCTTAGCATATATTAGAGAAGGCCTAATTGAACACACTTCCAACAGCTTGGCTGTAGCAAATATCCTTTTTTGCCCTGAGTTTTCAAATGGAGACCAGACGGACATGTGGTCCTGCTCTTGATAGTTCTGTGCAAGGAAGTCTTTTACTGGTGTCAGATGCGTGTGTTAATTGAGCGATTTTTCCCAACCTTGATTAAAAACCCCACGATGCCCTAAATAGATTTGCCTTAGAAACTACCTTGACAAGGTTCACAGATCAGTTTCACTTGCAGAGCTTGGGCTTTTGTTTGGAAAGGGGTTGTTTCATTTTTTGCTCATTTAGTTTCTTCCTGGTACCCATTTGAACAGCATCCAGAGAACAATGCTATACCTAATTTGCTCCTGCAAATGACAGCAATTAAAAAAACTTGATAAAAGTGATGGAGGCTCTCGCATGATTTACAAGAGTACAGTATAATAACTCTGTGTCTTCCTTTCTCCTCTGACTTGCCAGTGGCCTTGGAAGTTTAGGTGTTACGTGCTCCCAGCCCAGTTTTGACTTGCTTGCTCAGTCCTGGTTCCTCACTGAAGATAGGCAGGTTTTGGTATGACCTCTAGTGCTGGAGGAAATGGATTGGATGATCCCAGGTCATCTTTAGCAAAAAAATACTTTCAGTCAAACCACAGGGATCTGCTTCTAAGCTGCTCTCCCTGGTTCAAGAGAAAGATGTGTCTGTGCATGCACACTCTCTGTTTCTTAGTTAAAAAAAAAAAAAAGAAATGATAGGTATAGCAGGAAAAGCAAGACAAGCTGACGAGCTTTGGAGCTTGATGGCCCTGGGTTCTAATCCAGTTGTGATCACTATATTTGGGGTCTTCGATTCTGTTTTTTGGTCTTTATGAACCTGTTTCACTGGACATGACACTGGCCTGCAGGAGATTTTCCTTGTGTGTTTCTTTTCCACCTCCCCTCCTCCCACTCCACAACTCTCTATCTCCACAATGACCTTATTTTAGTGCCCCCAACAGGCTGAGTTCTTTGGACTTCCTGGCGTTTACCTGTGCTGTTCCTCTTGTTTACAACCCCTCTTTCACCTCCCATCCTATCTATATCTGTCTAACTCACCCACTCATCCTTCAACTCTCAGCTTGAATGCCACTTACTTCTTGACACTCTCTCCACAGTCTAAATTAAGTTGCCTCTCATTGCCGATTTTTTTTTATCTAGTCTTCTCTTACTGTATTGTCATAGAATTAATTGTAGTTCACAGACATGTTCATATGGTAATCACCCAACGCTATTGATTATATCTCCCTGTCTCTCTGTTGTAATTCTTTTTAGAATGCTTACTAATTTCTTATTAACTTTTGTCCAATTTATTATTGTCTCCTCTTCCTCAGACTATAAGCTTCAGAAGCCTAGGGACTTCAACTGTTTTATTTACAAATGCATGCCTAGCGCACAGCACAATGGCCCTGGAATGAAGCTGGAATTAAAAAAAAAAAAAACAAACTTGTAGAATGAATGGATGTTTGAATCATTGGTGGGTGGATATGGCCTTTGCTAGTAGTTGTGACGATCAGATAAGGTGGGTATCAAGCACCTAATATAGTGAGAGACAGTCTGGCAGTGGAAGGAAGAAAAGGTGGTTGTTGTTACTGATACTTATAAAGAGGCATATCACAAAGAAAACAGGAAAGATATAGTCCCAAGAAATCTGAGTGTATTTCTGGACTGTGAGCACATCCAGTGTAATATCCTGTACCATCTCCCTAAAGGGATCAGCAAAATCCCTACCATGACCCTTCATCCACACCACCTTACTCCTGTAGCTGCACTCCCTCACCAGCAGATGGGACCATGCAGAGTTCATTGAGCGGCCACGGAGTTTCAGTCTTCTAGCTTTTGTACACTATCTGAAGGTTTTATCCTTCCGCCTGAAATAGCACTTGGAATGGGCAGAATTAACCACCCTCCCCTACCCTCAACACACAATTAGGGATTTCTGATTTTACAGGTGAGTTTCAGAGAATCCCCACTTTTAATCAAGGCCAAATGAAACATGTCTGTATCAAATTCTTGATAAATTGTCACAGCTATTACCATAACACCAGGTTATTGATCTTCTCCTCAATTTTCAGAGACACCCTCTATTGAATTTGTGAAAGGTCCCTTGACTAAGGAAGAATTGAGTCTACAATCTTAAAGCTAAGATACTGAACCAAAAATTACCTCTCTTTCCTCTTGTTATTCTCTGAATTGAGAAAATAGAGAAAGAACAAGCCCAGAATACAATGAGATACTATGCATACAATGGATACAATGAAATGGGGCTTCCATGTTTGAGTTGGGTAAAATGAGGAAAAAGTCATTGAACAGAACTTTAGTTTTAATAATAGAAATAGTCTCTTCCAGTTAGCCATTATTTTTTTCCCCAGTAGAAGAAAGATGGATAGTCTTACTACATTAATACTATATTACTTGGCAGCATAATATCACAAGATCCTTTTTGGAGGAGGAAACTGAGGTTCACAAAATCATCTTTCTTATAAAACATTGAAGTGGTAGCTTGACTTGGCAGTGCAGAGATGCTGTGCTACAGCTCCATAAAGCAGATTAGTAACTCAGGTGCCCACAAAGTTGAGCTGGTGACGTATGTGGGAAAAACTGATCAGCTTAAAGAGAAGGGTTTTATTTTCCAATGAAAAAGAGTGCCTGTTCAATGATAAATGGCAGTAGTAACTGACCTCAGAGTTTGAGAAAAATAGGGAATGGTAGAGATTGGGACAGGTCAGAAACTAATCTGAAAGAGGTATTTGCTGTTAAACCCTACCTAGTTGTTCCAAGAGGATGAGCTTGATTGTTGTCAGGTCTTCATGTGCTTCAGTTCAGTTCAGTTCCATCGCTCAGTCGTGTCTGACTCTTTGCGACCCCATGAATCACAGCACACCAGGCCTCCCTGTCCATCACCAACTCCCAGAGTCTACCCAAACCCATGTCCATCGAGGCGGTGATGCCATCCAGCCCCTCATCCTCTGTCGTCCCCTTCTCCTCCTGCTCCCAGTCCTTCCCAGCATCAGGGTCTTTTCCAATGAGTCAACTCTTCGCATGAGGTGGCCGGAGTATTGGAGTTTCAGCTTCAACATCAGTCCTTCCAATGAACACCCAGGACTGATCTCCTTTAGGATGGACTGGTTGAATCTCCTTGCAGTCCAAGGGACTCTCAAGAGTTTTCTCCAACTCCACAGTTCAAAAGCATCAATTCTTTGGTGCTCAGCTTTCTTCACTGTCTCACACCCATACATGACTACTGGAAAAACCATAGCCTTGACTAGACGGACCTTTGTTGGTAAAGTAATGTCTCTGCTTTTCAATATGCTGTCTATGTTGGTCATAACTTTCCTTCCAAGGAGTAAGCATCTTTTAATTTTATGGCTGCAATCACCATCTGCAGTGATTTTGAGGTCCCCCAAAATAAAGTCTGACACTATTTTCACTGTTTCCCCATCTATTTGCCAATAAGTGATGGAACCAGATGCCATGATCTTAGTTTTCTGAATGTTGAGCTTTAAGACAACTTTTTCATTCTCCTCTTTCACTTTCATCAAGAAGTTTTTTAGTTCCTCTCCACTTCAGTGCCACAAGGGTGGTGTCATCTGCATATCTGAGCCTATTGATATTTCTCCCAGCAATCTTGATTCCAGCTTGTGCTTCTTCCATCCATTTCTCATGATGTACTCTGCATATAAGTTAAATAAGCAGGGTGACAATATACAGCCTTGATATACTCCTTTTCCTATTTGGAAGCAGTCTGTTGTTCCATAACCAGTTCTAAATGTTGCTTCCTGACCTGCATACAGGTTTCTCAAGAGACAGGTCAGATGGTCTGGTATTCCCATCTCTTCAAGAATTTTCCACAGTTTATTGTGATCCACACAGTATACTACCTAAAAACCTAGCTTTTGGGGTGAGGTTTCCCAGTTTTATCTACTATTGTCAGTTAATGACAGTTATTTAAATTGCTTTCATTTGCAAATATTGGGAGTGCTCTGAAGGCTTCCTTGCCATGAAATCTTCCTCATTCCCCATGTCACTTAGGTATGATCAGGTCCTGAGTCTGGAACCACCACTTGTGCACAGAACACTCGGTACTAAACTTGGCTTCTGGTAACAGGGGCTAATTGTGGTGCCATGAGAGCTGATGGAGTCCATTGCTGTCTTGTGCCCAGGCTGTGTAGACCACTGCTCAGGAGTGGTCTAGCTCATTTCACTTCACATACCCCTTGGCACCACTCCTGGTGGCCCAGAAGGCTGGACCTAGTCATTGACGTCACCATCTCTGTAGGCAATCTCATAGTGCTAACTTGAGGCTAGCTTTCCTGAAATGTGGTGCCTACTTACTGAACCATTTGAGCCCTCCAGTAACTTAAGAATCCTCTTCAACACTGGTGTTCTGAAAGGCCATATTAACAGCCCTGTTTTCATTCTTTGTTCTGGGTGTTGTACGGGCCCCATCAGTGCAGGATCTCACATTTTTGGCTTTAGACAAGATTCTTCCATTCCTTGTAACATTTTTCCCTCGAGTTTCTATCTTTCAAGACCTCTTGTCAGTTGAATGTTGCACTTCTTGAATGGATTCTTCCACTATTCTATTTTTTATCTCAGTTTTCCTTCTGTATGCCCATTTGTTTTATTTTCCAAGAGATACTACCATCTATATGGTAAATGGTGTTTCCCAGGGCTTCCCCGGTGGCTCAGGAGCTACAGGAGACACAGTTTCAATCCCTGGATCAGGAAGATCCTCTAGAGAAGGGCATGGCAACCCACTCCAGTATTCTTGCATGGAGAATCCCATGGACAGAGGAACCTGGTGGGCTACAGTCCATGGGGTCACAAGGAGTCGGACACAACTGAGCAACTTAGCGTGTACACATGGGGCTTCCCGGGTGGTGCTGTTGGTAAAGAACCAGCTTGTCAATGCAGGAGATATAAGAGACATGTGTTTGACCTGTGGGTCAAGAAAATCCCCTAGAAGAGGGCAGAGCAACCCACTCCAGTATTCTTACTTGGAAAATCCCCTGAACAAAGAAGCCTGGCAGGCTGCAGCCCAGTGGGCTTGCTAAGAGCCGAACACGACTGAAGTGTCTTAGTATGCACATATGGTAAATGGAGTTTTAAAATGTTGACTGTTGCATTTTTAATTTAGAGGCTTTTCCTATTCTTTCATTATTCCTTCCTAAAATAGCATGGTAGTCTTATTTTATGAATGCAGTGCCTTTTCTTCCTTCTAACATGGTATTAGTGACCTTTAAGAGTTTTCTTTCCCTCCATTTATTATTTTTCTGTATTAGGCGTTTTTCCTGCTTTGCCAGTAACTGTCTCCCTGTTACCGGCTTTCTTTAAGTGTCCAGTGGTCTTTTGTTGTCTACACATATTAAAAGTTAGGCAGAAAACTAACTCTTATATGTGCAGGGGAGCAGAGAGATCAGTTCTGTCGCTCAGTTGTGTCTGATTCTTTGCGACCCTGTGGACTGCAGCACACCAGGCTTCCCAGTCCATCATCAACTCCCAGAGCTTGCTCAAGCTCATGTCTATTGAGTCAGTGATGCCATCCAACCATCTCATCCTGTTGTCCCCTTCTCCTCCTGCCTTCAATTTTTCCCAGCATCAGGGTCTTTTCCAACAAGTCTGTTCTTCACATCAGGTGGCCAAAGTATTGGAGCTTCAGTTTTAGCACCTGTCATTCGAATGAATATTCAGGATTGATTTCTTTTAGGGTTCACTGGTTTGATTTCTTTGAGGTCCAAGGGATGTGAGAAGCCTCAAGCCCTCACCTCTGCATTCCTCTCCTCCCAAGTGAAGTGCCTTTGGCAGAGAAGGGATGGGATGTACCCTGTATTTCCTCAGGATCTTATGAAGGCCACTGTACTTTGTGAAAATCCTCCTCTCTTCCAGTTTCCTTTGAACAGTTCAGTTTGATACCCTTATCACCTCCCATCAAGCTCCTCTGTTTCAAGCTGTGTCCATTCCTGTCATTGGCTGTGTATGACTCCTGTTTTGGTATCTCAGTGTGCCTGACCATTCATTTCAGGACTGAGAATCATATAAAATATGCATGGTGTTCTCAGTGTTTAATTTTTAGCTCAGGGATTTAATCTGACAAATTACTCCTTATCTCATGTATGGTGACTGATGTTCACCAGCTTTCCCTTGAACTAAAATGTAAAGTAACATATTTCTTTGGGGAGCAATGAGAAGTTTGTATTAGTTACAGCTAGGGTGCTGTTGTTAACGGCCAACCAAATACAATCCTTTAGCAAGTGTCAAGTATAACCCCTGCACTTGGAGAAGATATTTATCAATAAATGGTGTAAATGTCCTCTACAGCATTGCCAGCATAGGAAGAAAACTTTCTCGGGTTCTTTCAAGGTTGAAAGAGAGCTCAAAGAATACCTTTTGATCACATTCATTCAAGATGGGAATCATAAAATAGAAGCCTGATTAAACAAAGCCCCTAGCTATCATTTGTTGTGGAATCTCAGAGCTAGAAGGAAGGCCTGGCACAGGAATCTGGCCCAGCTGCTTATTCTGTCCTGGTACCATCTCAGGTGTTTTGTCCATCTTTTTCTGTACGCTTTTACAGATGAGGTGTGCCTATAATAGCTGTGTCATTTTCAGAAATCTATTATTTCCCCAAAGTAGCTCTTTTCCTTGAGCTGAACCCAAGTACTTCTTATAATGTTCATTTCTCACTTTGGGGACAGTGTGGAACAAATTTTCTGTACCTTGAGGCTTTTGTCTGTCCTTCTAATTGAAGCCGGGTTTCCCATCCACAATGGACCTTCTCTTTTGGCACTAAGTACCTCCTTTCACCTTGGTTCCTTTAATCCCTCTTCCTTGGGCTTGACTTTGAGTTTTTCTACCTTCGTGCTCACTTTCTGTTGTCTGCCTTTTAGTCACTTTCCTGCTGACTGGTAGGGAAAGGGAGCTGGTGGAATTAAATCAATGGTTCGTCCTGTGTGTTAATGCTTCTGGAAGGTTCCTGTAGAACATTGTTACGGTGTGACAAGAAAAAGCAATGATATGGGAGAAGGGCATTGAAGCATGTTAATTGTCATGTGTCTAATCAATCGCCAGCCCAGGATTGATGCTCGGGACTGGTGCAGCGAGATTTCCCGGGGGGGAGGGAGGAGGGAGGGGGGACCCGGAGGGGAAGCATATGTAAACCCATGGTGATATCATAACAATGTATGGCTAAAACAATAATTAAAAAAAATAATAAAATAAAAAAAAAAAAGAAAAAGCAAATTGGAATTTTGGAAGGTGTTGTGAGATTTTATTTACATACATTATCCCAAATATCATGAAATGCTGTGCTTAAGGAAGCTCAGAGATAGTATACCCCAACACACTCATTTTGCAGGAGGAGAGGAAGTGGCTTGGCTGAGACCAGACAGACAACAGAGGTGACAGTGGCAAATTTGGGAGTCAAATCCTAACCTATATCTGCTGATTGGCAGCTTATTGAGCCTTCCACAGGAATGCTCTGCTCCACTTGCCCCTTAGTGCCAAGTTCTAGCTGGGGACAATGCTTCCCTGGTGAGTCTGACCATAGAGTGACCCTAGCTGATGCGAGTTTATGAAGCACACTGCTTCTGGCAGGATGCTCTTATAGCATCAGGGAGGCAGGTGTGACACGTTAGATCAACCCTTCCAACTTCAGAGTGAGAGAGGTGGTGGCTAAATCCCTTATGCACCCCTGATTTCCTTAAAACAGAGACTCGTAAACTGTAGCCTCCAGGCCAAAAACAACATATGACCTGTTTTTATAAATGCAGTTTTTTGGGGACATAGCCATTTCTTGCAGCTTCCCAGGGGGCACTAGTGGTAAAGAATCTGCCTGCCAATGCAGGATACACAAGAGACATGGGTTCGATCCCTGGATCAGGAAATTCACCTGGAATAGGAAATGGCAACCCACTCCAGCATTCTTATCTGGAAATTTCCATGGACAGTGGAGTCTGGCAGTGTACACTCCATGAGGCTGCAAAGAGTCTTAAATGACTGAGTGAGTGAGCAGCCAAACGAACATAAAAGTCTGCTCCTGGTTGTGTATCTGGAAAAAAAAAAACAAAAACAAACCAAAAAACAAACAGTAATTGGAGAGCACCCTAATGTTCACAGCAGCATTATTTACAATAGCCAAGACATGGAAGCAATCTAAGCACCCATCAGCAAATGAATGGATAAAGATGGACATGACATTTTTACACACACACACACACACACACGTACCCACACACAATGGAATACTACTCAGTTGTAAGAAAAATGAAGTTTTGCTATTTGCAGCAACATGTAGGGACTTGGGGGCATTATGCTAAGTGAAATAAGTCAGACAGAGAAAGACAAATACTATATGATATCACTTATATGTATTATAAAGTAATATAATAAATATATATTCTAAAAAATGAAAAACTAGTGAATACAACAAAAAAGAAGCAGACTCAGGCATAGAGAACAAATTAATGGTTACAATGGTGGTGAGGAAAGGCAATATAGGGGTGGTTACGTAGGACGTACAAACTATTGGGTATAAGATTGGCTCAAGGATGTGCTATGCAACATGGAACATAGCTGATAGTTTGTAATGACTGTAAATAGAAATTAACCTTTAAAATTATATACAAACAAAAGAAAATTTTAAAAAGAACATAGACATCTGCCTCTTTTCATGTAGTGATTCATAAATTTCATAGTCTGTGTATTATATTTCATTTTTCGTTTAATCACTTTCCTGTATGAGCCATTCTTTACTTTCTTTGTAAAGTGAAGTTCCAAGGTATGGATTCTAAACTGTTATTTTCCTTCCTTTTGTATGTGCCGGCATTTTGCATCTAGTAGGCAGGTGGGGTTATCCAGTTTGAGGACTCCATAAAGAGTGAAGCGATTTCTTAACCAAAATTTAACAAAACTTATCTATAGCACTGAATCTGCATTTTGTATACACTGTCTTCCCTATAGACATCCATACACATTGTCATACATGATGAGCTAGTGAGCTAGGGTGGTAGTCATTTGTATTAACTGTGTATTAACTTATTAACCAAAGCAATTAATTTTAATCCTGTTTATACACTAAAGTAACTAAGTCTGATTTCCCATACATTGACAGTGGTAAGTATATAATTTTTGTCTTGTTTTATCTTGTTTTGAAGTAGCATCTTTGAGAAACTCCTTTCAGGAAAGACCACATCTTGCTGGGAGTCAAAACTGAAAACAAATCATTTTTCATTGTGCAGGACTGGGATGCATTTGTATTATTATAAGTTCTCAGGGACTGAGATACATTGTTCTGAAATACATTGCTGTTCCATCTCTTTACACCTGATATTGTGTTGAGTACATAGCCACAGGCAGCTGAAGTTGAATATATGTATTTACATATAAAATTACAAATACTTTTATCTATATTTGCAAGATCTCCGTGTTTTCACAAGATACTCAAAATCTGTCTCAATCATCTTTCTCTTTCCCAAGAGAATTCAGGAAGTTTCGTGACTTCTGCCAGGTGTGACTAGAAAAGGTTTGTTTCATAATGTTTATACCTGTACTTCTTCACAGTGACAAGTGTGACTTTTTGGAATCTGTGCTGAGATCGATCTATGACTGAAGAGAATTTAGAAAATTCACAATTAAGCCGCATAGAAAAGCCTGAAGCTATTTCCTTTTCTTCGTAAAAATGAAGCTCCAAGGACATGAATTGAAAAAAAAAAACCATAATATCTCTCCCAAATTAATTGAGAATAAGGCTGGATTTAGCTCAGCAGGGGTTGCCTAGCAACCATACTACATGTTGGAAAGAGAATGTGGGTGCTTTAGCCTCCGGGTACTACTTAAGGCACCAAGTTTCCTTGAAGGATGTGGAAAAAGAAAAAAAAAATAACATAACTCTCTGTGCTCTTTTGGAATTTTATATTTAAAGGTGCCTGTGATCTAATACCATATGCTTGAATGGACTTTGACCTTTTGGATCAGATTCAACATTGAAATTCAGCTCAGTTGTCACCTCGTCCATGAAGCTTTCCCTAACGCTTCCCAATGACCCTCACAATCCAGGTCTTGTCTTCTTCCTCTGTGCTCCCTTCATCTCCTCTATTTCATTATCTTCACAGTTGTCACAGTGTCCCAGGATCATTAACTTGTTCACTTATCTGTCTGTATGCCTTTCTGTCCTATGTGATTATAATTAGGGACTGTTTCTTTGTTTTTCTGTGTATCCAATCTGTAACCCCATGTCCTGTTCTTAGTAGATGTTCTGATTTTGTTGAGTAGATGGATAGATGAAGAAATGAATAAATTCAAACACCAGGCTTCAATGAAGATACTACCTATTTTAGCAGATGCATCAAGGACTCTATAGCATGTCCATAACGTGAGGGGAGCACTTTGTGGCCTGTTTCAAGCCATGTTCTAAGGAGTTTGTTGGAGTCAAGTTCAGTTCAGTCACTCCGTTGTGTCCAACTCTTTGTGACCCCATGGACTGCAGCGCACCAGGCCTCCCTGCCCATCACCAACTCCCAGAGTCTACCCACACCCATGTCCATTGTGTCGGTTATGCCATCCAACCATCTCATCCTCTGTCGTCCCCTTCTCCTCCTGCCCTCAATCTTTCAATGCATCAGGGTCTTTTCAAATGAGTCAGTTCTTTGTATCAGGTGGCCAAAGTATTGGAGTTGCAGCTTCAAAATCAATTTCCTGTGTTCTGCCCTAGAGGTTGCCCCAGCCGTTGTGGCTGATTGTTAAAATGAGTTCAGACCATCTGCTGATGGGCCCTGACTTCCAGTCCCAAGGTAGGTGAATCTGCTGGCTTCTCCCTGCTTGTTGCACTTTGCCTGTGGCTTTTTGCTCTTTCTTATTACTCAAGAGATGCTTCTCCCCCCTTTCATTTTGCTGTGAAGTCATCTTCATCTCAGGTTGACATTGGAAGGTTTCCTTGAGAAGATTGTTGATTCCCTGTGGCTGTTAACACGTGTATTTATGACTGTAATAACCCAGAATTCTCCCAGATAATCCTTAAAAAGGACATTATACATCAGGCTTTTTCCTGACTAGGGAGCTATAAAGGAAACTCATTTCTCATATCTGGGTCTTCACATCTGAAGTACTGGTGAAAGTGAAGTGAAAATCTCTCAGTTGTGTCTGACTCTTTGAGATCCCATGGCCTATACAGTCCATGGAACTCTCCAGGTCAGAATACTGGAGTGGGTAGCCATTCCCTTCTCCAGGAGGTCTTCCTAACCCAGGTCTCCCACATTGCAGGCAGATTCTTTACTCTCTGAGCCACCAGGGAAGCTCTAAGAGATTTTAAGACAGGACTATTTACAGAGGGTCAGCCAGGGCAGAGGGAAATTAAGAGAAATTAGGTACCACTCTGGGGTAGACATAGGCTACGTCTGGAGGGCAAACAGGGAAGAATCAGTGCCAGATCCTCTTAGGGGACAGAGCATGGTGGAGAACAGTGGAGAGAGGATTTGGAAAGGCACGTGGAAGGAACTCCACACGACCATCCAGACAGACTACACACATCACGGACTCTGTTGGTGGAGGCCATGCTTCACTCCAAAATAATTTGGGGACAATGCTTTGACATTTTCTTTTGACTCTTCAACTGCTTCTGTAGATATTTTTCATCCTGTTTCTCATTGGCATTAGCCCATTACTAGTTTGCTCATTTAAGGGTTGTAATGCCCTATAAACACTACTAAACACAAAATTTCCTTGAGTTACTATTATCTTTGGGATAAAGTCCACCTTAACGACATTTGAGGATCTTCAACTGACTTGTCATTGTCTGGGTTGCTCTTATTCATCTTTAAATTCTTACTAAAGAATTGACTGGATGTCAGTGAGAGCAATCTGTGATCCACTGGTTTAGGTAAGGAATGGAGTTTCCTGGACAGACTACTGCTCAGGAAGGACAGTTCTCTGAGCATTTTCTAGCATCTCAATACCCCAAGGTGAGCAGGTGCCTCTCTGGAACACCAGCATTGACGTGACTTAGCTCCCAGTCCTGGGTTTCACTTCAAGTTCTCTGGAGAGGCAATCTGATTGGCCCAGCTCAGGTTACTGGTGTACTGCTGGTCCAATTAGATTTGGTCAGCAGAGATACAAAGTAGCCAGTGTTGGCCCTGGGAACTTCTTGATGGGTAGCCAGGATAGGAGAGACAGTTCTTAGAAGAAAGGATAGACTATGAGGTGGACAGATGCCTTTAAAAGTTACCTAATGTAAACACCTAGCTTAATTGTGAATTTTTTATTTAAAAATTTGAAAATGTTTTATTGAGGCTTAATTCATGTAATATATATTTGTTTCAGGTATACAATTGTATAATTTGATACTTGTATATACTGTTAAATGATCACCATAAAAAAAGTCTAGTTAACATTGTCACCATACATAGTTATACATTTTGTGTGTGTGTGATAAGAATTTTAAGATTTATTCTCTTAGCAGCTTATAAATATGCAACCGAGTATTAGTAATTGTAGTCATCATGCTGTACATTGCATCATCAGGATTTATTTATTTTATAGTTTGGAATCTGTACTTTTTGACTGCCTTCATGCATTTTGGCCAACCCTGCCTCTGGCAACCAGAACTTGTGATCTTTTAATTTATTTTACATATTTATTTATTTCTGACTGATTTTTTATTGTAGTTGATAAACAAGTTTCAGGTGTACAGCACAGTGATTAAGTATTTTTCTAATAGATTTTACTTCATTAAAAGTTATTAGAAGATAATGGCTATAATTTCCTGTGCTGTATGGTATATCCTTGTGGCTTATCTGTTTTATACACAGTAGTTTATATCTCTTAGTCCCTGACCTCTAACTTGCCGCCCTATCTCCCCATTGGTAACCAGTAGTTTGTTTTCTTTCTTCTTTATTTAAATATAACTATCTATCTATCTATGTATGATTTAATGTATGGTTACATCACATTTCCTTTTTTTTTTGTTTGTTTCAATTGTAGTATAATTGTTTTGCAACGTTGTGATCTTTTAAAAGGATCTATGCTGTTGTGACTTTTACTTGTGACACTTGGAAACTTCTTAAATCATATCCTCAAAGGAACATGAAGATCAATGGGCTACTTTTGTTTTTTTGCTCTGGTGAGTCCACAAAGATAAGACCAACTAGTTTAATTATCTCGGAGGAGATAAATAGGAAGTTTTTATTTCAGGAGCTTCAGTCTTTGAGAATCTTCCCCTTGGGAACAGAATGATGAATATTTGGAGTACTCCAAGGCAGAATAATGAATATTTGCTTTTCCTTTCATTTTTGTACAGTTTGCCTGAGCTAGAAGGAATAGTGGATTCTGCTGTCATTTTGGTATTCCCTAGCTATTCTTGTGGGCACCTTGCCTGATTCAGTTACGCTTTATAAATTTTAAAATGCAATTGAAGTCTCTTTACTACTTTATCTCTGAGTCTGGGAAATATAAAATTGAAAAATATAGTGGAAGTCTGTATTAGTTAGTATCAAATTCAGCTGGATAAGGAAAAATCTCAAAGAAAAGAGGCCTAACTAAGGAAGGAGTCTTTTTTGGCTTTAAAAATTTTTTTTCTCCTACTCTCACATTAAAAAAAAAGAAAAAGCAGCAGTAGTGTAGTGCAGGAGTGGTAAGGTAGAGCCACATTTGTCAATGACCCGGGTCGGTTCTCTTTCTGCTCTTCCAGCCTTAGTATGACTTCCATCATCAAGGTTGCCTTATGGTCGTTTGAGATGATCATTGTAGCTCCAGCCTTCACATTCCTGTTCCAGGCAACATAATGGGAGAAAAGAAAGAGGAAAAGATGTAATTCCGCACTGAGTGAGCTCCTTTTAAAGAAGTTAAGAGAGGAGCCCCACACTGCAACTTTTGCCTCATATCTCACAGGAAGATGGGAAATAAAGAATTTTACCTAAATTTTGTTGAACATCATTTACAGTTTGAGGAGTGTGTGTAGACACCTATAAGTTCCATAAGCTGATTCGGCTGCAGCTCGACTTACAGTTGTATTCCATAGGCCTGGGCAGAGTGGGCTGCATGGCTATAAAATCAACCAATCTAGGTTTGAATCTTGGTCTGCCTCTTATGCCTTGGATGTCCTTGAGCAAATCAGGGAGCTTTTATTTTATCATTTGTCCAATAGAGATAATAATAGAGCATACTGTATAAGGATCAAAAGAGGTGACATAAATATATACATTTTTATCCAATTAATAAGTTTTAAAGTAAGTACCGGTAATTTTATTTCTTTTAGTGCCCCTTATGGATTAAACTTTGTATCAGCTTTTACAAATGTCATATCTCACCCTCACAACAAGTTTGCAAAATATTTTACAAATGAACAAACTGGAAACTCAAAGAGACTAAGTAACTTGACCCAGGTTATACAGAACTGGAATAATAAGCCTCTCCCTCCCAGTTAAAAAGAAGCATATTTTTCTGAGTCTAATGATTCTACTTTTTCTTCCAAATTAGATCATCTCTTTCAGATCCAGGTTACAACTGGATACACAGTATATACTGGTTTCTATAATAACAAACCGAGTTCTGTCACATTTTCCTTTACTGATTGCATTCACTGGCAAGTACCAGGTACTGGCCGAGATGGTGAATTGGGCCTTTAAGCCCTTGGACTTGGTGTATCCTGGGAAAGAAATGGGACTCTGCTATAACAGAAAAATGAAACCGTTTTATGCCTAAGGCATTTTTTTCAAAGTCTCCTAGTTAACCTATGTAGCCTTTGGCTGAAATGATTTGGTTAGATCCTGTTGTTCTCTATCTCTGGCATCTGCTGTGCTAGTTATAACGGTGGGTTGGACTAATATGAAATGTCCATGGAAGGTATATATTGTATAATACCCTCATGGTTTCCTTTGATGGTAATCAATGGATTGCCAAGATAGAGACAATCAAGGATGCTCTCCGTGCCATAGAAAATGTGACTGAAGTCAGAAGTGAGGATCAGGGCAGAAAAAGCCATTTGTAAGCTGGAGCCTGAAGGATGAATAGACATTTGCCAAATAAAGAGAAGCTGGAAGAATATCCCAAGCAGAAGGACCAGTCTGGGCTCTGTTTGAGCTCTTACTTTGTGTGGACACCTGTTTTCTGATTATCCCTGCCCTTTCTTACCCTTTAATTTTTGCTTTGGCTCTTCCAGGGCTGGCTTTTAGCCAGCCCCTCTGAAAGCCTCATCAAATGTGGATGCCACCACCTTTAACAATATGCCTTTGGGATTCTGTCCATGTAAAGCCAATGTTAACAAACCCTTCTGCTGGCTAGCTCCAAGACAGAGATGGCAACTAGGCTTCGTTTCCTGTGCCAATGCTAATAGTTGGCTGGTAGCAGCCTGGGCAGATCAAAGGATCCTTGAGGATTAGTGGAAAGAGTCCCATAGTTAATTAGTGATGCTTTCCTAGGTTCAGGAACAGAATCCTGACATGTAGGTATTGGCATTCTTGAGTCCAAAACACTCCTTCCTTTCCATTCTGTTTCAATGGAACTAGGAAAAATGTCAGAGATGAAGCAGGGTACCATCCAGAAAGCGCAGATGATAACATCTCCTGGCCCTGGTTTGTAGCCCTTCCAGC
The DNA here is from genome assembly GCA_007570785.1 of Antilocapra americana. Lineage (NCBI taxonomy): Eukaryota > Metazoa > Chordata > Mammalia > Artiodactyla > Antilocapridae > Antilocapra > Antilocapra americana. Next base: position 15,903,221 of record ML660201.1, read on the forward strand.
CTCAGCATGTGAAATTTGGCTTTTGGTTATAATAAAAAGCTGGCTCCAGAGTTCCTTGGGCCATCTCAATGTTCCCTACATTTGCAAGCCCCTCAGACACCCAGCTGCTTCTCCTAAAATACCTGCCAACAATAAAGTGTGTGCTGTAGGGAATGCTCCTTATGGAAATAGCTGGGGAGAGGCAGAAATATTATCTGTGACACAGAGTTGAGGATGCTACTGGTCAATATGGACTTGATTCTGTGACCTCATCTTCATAAATGTTTCCTGCTAACTCATAGAGTAACCAGCCATAGATAGAAGTCTACTTATAAAAAATATTAATTTCTTTTCTTAATAATTTTCTCTAGTAATTTCTCTGTGTAAAAATTTTTCTCAGTCCTGTTGATTACCTGCACACTGTCCCAACCCCTCCGCCTTGTACTCGACTTTGCAGCTGCACAAATAACAATTTCAGTCTGTTTCTTTGTCTGTTCCAACTTTTCCACCTGAAACCCTCTTCAGCTTCACTTTGGCTGTTCAGCTCTTTCTGTTCAAATTCCAGACCTTGCTGGAAAAGAAGGATCTTTGCCAGCATCACCCATCTAACACCCGCAGTTTATCAGTCTCTCTCATCAGAGCCATTTCTTTGTTTTTTATGTGCTTATATATCATTGCCCATGGGATATTGGTTATAAATAAATCATGTGACTTGGTAGACTTTGAGCTTCCTGTGGTAGGGATTGGATCTCCATGTTCTTTTTTTTTTAGCTTTAATTTTTAGGGGAGCCATGCCATATGGCGTGTGAAATCTTAGTTTCCCAACCAGGGATCGAGCCTGCAACCCTTTCGTCGGAAGGAGAAGTTTTAACCACTGGGCCACCAAAGAAGTCCTGGATCCCCATCTTCTAACAGGAATTTAAACCAAAGTCTGGTTACTGCAGATGTTTAACTTAATCACTGGGGAAAACACAAACACACACTACGGTACTCTTTACATCATATTTTTTTCACTGGGTTCTATGAACATCTGTAGGAGTGAGGAAACTTCTGGCTAATCAAATACAGAGGTATATACCCATTTCATTTGTTGTCCTATGAATTCTCTTTCTTGGCTTATAGTCAGGACAAGGAAGAGTAGGACTGGAAAATAAACACTTGAAGTTACTTCAGTGCAGTTTGGTGGGACCAAAGAGATCTTGTTTTTTTTTGTTGTTGTTGTTGTTGTTTTTTAATCACAGCAAGGTTCCAGGCAGTGTCTTGCCTAATTATGTTAACTGAATTATTCAGATTGCTCCTGAGTTAATATAGTCTTACTTCATGTTTCCAGCTCATTAACTAATAACCAAAATCCCAAGTAATTAAGGCATTTAGAAAATGCCATTAAGTGCCATTAAATTTAGTCTCCCTCCTGGGTCTCTTGAATAGCTGGGTAGAAAACACTTAACCTTTGGCTCACATTACCTTTCTAGAGAGTGCTCGTCATCCTTCTGGCTTCTCCCTAAATGCACTGGGCTGGTTTTCTATACTGTGGATTCTCAAGACTTTGTTCCCCTAGTCACTGTCATGCTGGTTGGAAACACGCTGTCAGTTAAAGGAGAAGGAGAAAGACCGTGGGCTCCCACTTGTCCAAACATGCTTTTTTTTTGTTTTGTTTTTTTGCTTGCTTTGATAGCAATAAACATTAGTATATAGTATATTCCAAGCACCCCACACACCATAAGCTCCATTAGAGAAGAAAGTTAAACTCCTTTTTAACAGCAAAATTAAGAAGTGAACCCCCGTTGTGTTGGAATGTAGCAAGCTCTGTCTTTAGAAGATTTGAGTCTTTAGGTGTCTCCTTCTGTCTGCATCTGTCAATCTTACTGTTGTCTTAGGAGCCCAGATTTACAGTTGACCAGTTATCCCAAAAGAGCTTCTCTCTCCTGATTAGTCTAGCAGAAGTTCCAGGAATGACTGTAAAGAGACCAGGGTGGATTTTTTTTTTTTCAATATTCCCTGACCAATTCTGTGGCCAGAGGGGATAAAATTTGATAACTGCCCTGCCTGGAATCATGGGTGTCTCCCTGTAGCTGGACCTGAGCTCAACTCTACCCAAATGATAAGAAATGGTGATGAGGGAGAGCTAATTCTGCAAAGGAAAATCAGTGTTTCTCTCACATTAAGGGTTAGAGGAATGCAGAGTTGAAGAGTCATCCATTACCACTGACTGACAGAATTTCTGTTGGGAAGAATAGAAACAAAAGAGTTAGAGAACCCGTCTTTCTAGATCCAAGTCCTTCTAGATCTGGTCTGATCCTCCTGGATCTCTGCCTGGTATAATAGTTCCACGTCTGACCTGGTGACTGGCCCAGTCACTGCATGCAAATCTGAGGGACCAACAGGGCTGCCCTGGAGGCAAATGGTAATGAGGAAGGAAAGCTTAGTGGTCTCTGGGTGTTTGTATACTCCCCCAACTTGTAAAGCTTGTGCAGACCACATTCCTGTATCTCAGAGCATTGTACCTTGTGACCTGTATCCCAGGAGTGTCTCCCATGGAGCTTCACAAGTACCTAACTGTTGTTATAGTGATGATGCTTCATAGTGACAGAGCATGCATTGTCTGTCTGCTGGTGTGACTACCAGGGAGCTATGATTGGTATATTTCTTTTCTCCCAAAGCAAACGCCCAAACTTGAAATAGTTGTTAATATAGTGACTCTGGTTGAGTAGTAATTATTGTTGACTGTGAGTAAAGGAGGCAGGATGCCCATTCCCAAAGTTTATTTCCTTTTCCACACTCAGCCAGTGCTTCGTTTGAAAATATTCCCAGTAGACACAAAGCCACCATTCTCTGTCCCTTTCCCTCTTTTTTTTGTTTAAGATATTAGTGTCTCAAGATAGTGCACCCCTTTGAGTTTACAAAAGCTTTTCACTTGCAGGTGACCCTGGGCCACTGCTCTCCAGCTATATGAACCCATTATATAAGGGGCCTCAGGACACTGGTATTTTTTAAAAGTTCCCAACTGTTTCTAGATAAAACTGATCTAGACAGTCTTCTGACTTGGCATGTCCGAATCTTCTAAGCCCTACTCTGATTACAGACAGAGTTACATACCATCTTCTCTCTATTTAAGTTGTATTTTTGCTATGACTTCCTGAACAATTTTGCAACAGCTGGTTTATTCATTTGCTTCTCTCTGTAAACTGTGCCCCTTGCAGGCGTAGACTCTGTCTTGTCTCGTTCATTTCTATGTCTTGAGCACTTAACACAGCATCTGTAACCAGGTGGATGTTTGGCAAACCTTAGTTGAATGAGATGATTCTGTACTCTTCTCTCAGGAGTGCTTGTTCTAGGCATTATTGTTATCACTCCTGTCTCATCAAGTCAGAAACTGAGGCTCTCAGATGCTAAGCGCTATGTGCAGAATCTAACTTGAACCCAGAACTTCTGGCCCCAAGACCATTTTCCTCTCCAGAACATCATTCTTAATGGAAGGTAAATAAAATTGCTGTTGTGTGTGGCTGAATCATATGAAATTATATGATAAAATGGTCAGAATTTGAAGTTTCGTAGGCCTCAGTCTAATAATTTTGTTGTGGACTTTATTTGGGATTTGACTTTTTGTTAAAATAAAGCAGTACCCAGTAGTCAAGGCACATGGGCTGAAAATCTCATTGGGCTTAGCTGATCAGAAAAAAACATGTACCTATAAGGCTGGTGAGCAGAAAATCAGACCTAATAGCTCCTCACAGTAGAGATTTCATAATGACTGTGTAGGCATCAACTTTCTGGATTGGGGATTTGCTTTGTCAGTGTTTGGAGTCATCAGGTAGAAGTCAGTTCTGGGAACTTGTAGGGTCACAGGATTATGGAGTTTCTCCCCTTTTTCATGGAGTCTGATCACTGTATGAGGACTTAAAGAACTGAATTTAAGCTTCTATGTTGCTGTGTGACATAAAACTCTCCTCTCTTTGAGCTTTACTTTATCTGCAAAATGGAGAGAATAACTGCTATCTTAGCAGATTACTCTAAGGTCAAAAATACATATATTATCCATTAAAGGCCTTACAAACTGTAAGGTAGTGAGCAGTCATCTGATGAGTTTATTGTGACTCTTCCCCGACCTAGAACTGAAAGACCAGCAGGCTGACTAAACCCAACATTAAAGTATAAATACTTGGATGAACAATCTAGAAGGCTTTAATGATAATACATGAGCATCCTCTTTTTTTAATGTGAGGTCCCCTCTGGCATGAATACTTTGTTAAAGCCAGTTCATTTCCCATCTTTCCAGCAGATTAACTGCTTGTCTGAACTCCCAAAATAGAAATGATGAGCCTCTGAGGAGATGAAGGGACTCCATGATTAACTCATCTGTTTTTGTCTCTTGTAATGAGAAGTTACCACCGTGCCCAGAGTGGTGTTCTTCTCTGAAGGGCTGTAATTCTCACTTTATAGCCGGTGGCAGGTGGACACTCAGGCCGACAGTGTCACTGAAGAATTCACTGCCTAAGACCTAGAGGAAGAATGGCAGGAGCAGTTAAGCAACCTTAAAAATAAACCACTGGGCCTGTCTCTCTTTGTCGATTTTGGGCATTCCTGCATGCCACTTTGATAGTATACCTCAGTAGGTCTCAAAGTCAGTATGCTGGACCTTCACTGTCCCCAGCATTGAAGAGCTTGCTAGCAACACAGATTCTTGAGCTCTACCTAGACTTCGTAAATCACAAACATTGAAGTTGGGCCTAACAATCTATGTTGTAACAAACTTTCCAAGTGATGCTGATGCACATTAATGTTTGAGAAGTATGGTGTATCTTGCTGGACAAATCGAATCTATCTCTCCTCAAGTAGGATAGGGATCAAATAGCAACATTTAATATCTAGAGTTAAATCCTCTTTCCCTGGATAGTTACTGAGAGGTCTATGTCGATGATGCTCAGCTGTGTTTGCAAGACTCTATTGAGTGAATAGGTAAATGAGTGGAGAAAACTGGGTGAAAGTGAGGCTCCAAAGTAGTATAAATTTGAAAAGAACTTGTTGTCATCCTTAGTTGAAAAGAAGGACTCTGGAAAGTATAGTGGAATAAGAAAGTGAGGTGTGACCAAGACAGCCAGATGAACTGATTCTTCTAGAAAAAGGCACACACAAAAAAAGAGGTAAAGTCTGCATGCCCCTAGTTGTTTAAGCCATCAATTCAGAGTTACTTTTGACTCCTTTTCATCAGTGGCCACTTGCTGTCCATTAGCAAACCCTATCAACTTCATCTCCAGAATATATTGTCACCTCATGCACTTCTCCAAGTTCATATCATAGCTGCCAAACCAAAGACATTTTTCTCCTAGGCCACGTCTTGCCTCCTAACTGGTCCCCCAGCTTCCACTCTTGTCAGTGTATTTTGCACACGCTCAGAATTAGCTGAAAGCATAATTCAGATCAGTCACTCCCCCACCTACTCAGAACTCTCCAAAGGATATTCTTTGCATTGAGAATAAAAGCCCTTCTTCTAAACGTGGCCTATAAGGTTCAGACTCATCTGAACATTAACCATCCAGTCTCATTTTCCATCTGCTTCTCCCATAATCTGCTCCAGTAACAATTTTTTGGGTCGCTTCCTCAAGTCTTCCAGCCATGTTCCTTTCTCCAGGCTACTTTGCATGCTATAACTCTGTGTAGGATGCTACTCTTTCAAAGCCAGCTCCCCTTTTGCTTTAGGCCTCAGCTTAAATGAAACATCTTCAGAAGGACTTTTATAGGTGAATCTTTCTCAAGTGACCTTTCCCAGATTCATTCAGTACTCCATCTCCACTCTTCCTTTGGTTCCTGCTTAGTATTAATCACAGTTTGAGACTCTTGATTTGTTGTTGTTGTTGTTCATTTCTCCTCTTAAGACTTAACTTCTCAGAGATTTGAGACCATATATGTCTTACTCAGTTTTCTTTCTGTCCCTACAACAGTGATGGTGATTGATCCATAAATGTTGAATCAGTGAATTGGTGGCACATGATTCTTTAGACAGGTAAATGGACATTTATGTATTTAGTGGTAAGCTGTTTAGACAATATTTATTTATGTGGCAAACACAAATGATTCAAGAAAATATGTGCAAATAGCTAAAACCATTATCAAGAAGGAATTCAGAGTGAAGAAAAATGTGTGTTGGAGCTCAGCTCCCTGCATAATACATCTCTCTCTCTCTCTCTTTTCTTTCTTTTTTTTTTTTTGCTACTGTAAGAGTGGCTCTTAGAAGGACATTTAGAAAGTGTTGCTTCATGTCATGTAGTTACTCTTCACATCGTGCCACTCTTACAGTAGTAAAAAAAAAAAAAAGCAAAGAACTGACTTATTGGAAATGACCTTGATGCTGGGAAAGATTGAAGGCAGGAGGAAAAGAGGACGACAGAGGATGAGATGATTGGATGGCATCACCAACTTGATGGATATGAATTTGAACAAGCTCTGGGAGTTGGTGATGGACAGGGAAATCTGGTGTACTGCAGTTCATGGGGTCGCAAAGAGTTGGACATGACTGAGCGACTGAACTGAACTGATTGATTTCAGTTGTCTGCTGAAACCGGCTCATCCTGGTTCATGAGAGCAGACTGTGAGCCTCTCTTCTTAATATCATGACCGCATGTTCATAGTCTGAAATCCGTAATGGTGGAAGAATTTATTCCATGGCAGCTGACAAAAACTAAAACGCATAATTTTTTCCCCCAGAGAACTTGTTATTAAACATTTTCAGCATAATACTGATAGACATGTTTCTTAGGTTGTGATTCCTGGAAACAGAACAGTCAGTGAGAATTTGTGAGAAAGTGATTTACTGGGGATCATTCTAGAGATGAGGGGATTGTAGGGGAGTAAGAAAACAGGACCCATAAGGGAAGAAGATCAGACAGGAATGTGAAATCAAGTAAAGCCCCACAGAGTTTTCCTTTGGCTGAATCCCAGGGAGAAGCTCTGAAAACAGAGCTGTCTAATCAGGAACTAAGGTTCTGGATCATTCGTACTCTCACCTGACGCTCATTGGTTGAGAACTTTCCCTTGAAGAACATGTAGATTCCTAGACACTTCCTGTTTCTGTGGGCAAAACAGCAGCAATAACAACAACAACAAAAAACAGTTCTGAGAGCAGAGCTGTAACAGAGACTCAGGTGCTGGTGTTGGGAGCGAGAACACGCCGAAGCCCATGCACGCGCAGCCTGCTGACGGCCCTGCCACAGAGCACCTCCAGATCTCTGGCTTAGATTCCCTTACCCAGGACTAGCCTCAGATTGTGTATATCTGACAAGCTCCCAGGTGATGCCATTGACACCACTCATGAATCACTTTCAGGGGTCAAATGCGACATTATGCTTTACATTATTTTGTACCAGAAGGCCCAGCTTTATTTTGGATATACCAGTTGACTTTCGTGGAATCGTGCTTTACAAAAGAGTTTGAGATAGAAGAAATTCACTGGAAACACTTGATTCCACCATTGAATTTCCTTGAACAGTTTATCAGTGAGGTCAGCTATTTTGTTAACGGTACTTTAGGTTGGCAAGGAAGGTTTCAGATCCCCAGTACTTCTGAGAACATAAAGACCAGGTGAGTACCTAACATTTTTTTGAGCTTGTCATTGGACCAGCAGCCAAATCTATTGTCCAGATAGCAAAGGATGGTTCTTTTTCTCTGTATCTCTTTGGCTTCAAGTTCACTCATCCAACAAGTGTCAGTTGATCCCTTCTTATTTTCGAGTCCCCAAGGAATGTTTTGTTAAGGTCAGAGAAGTGAATCAAGTTAAAAAGAATAGACATGTATCTTGCTTTCTGTAACTTTATCATCTAGTGTGTTAGTTTATAGAAGTAACTGCAGACTAGTTTCAAACTTATCAAACATCTGCAGTTTTTAATATGGGTGCTTAATGGTCGACATAGCTTGAACTCCCCCCGAGTTACATTTGTCTTGTGCAACCAGCTTGAAGATGTGAAATGGGTGCCCATGACACAAATTCCACAAAGAAATAAAGTAGAAAATTATTTTTAAGCCTCGTCATTGGAGATGGGAAGGCACTGATGCTTTTTCTCATGCCAACTATATGCTTTATTTTTATATTCCTCAATGAATGCTAATAAGGCATACCAGTGCAGACTGCCTTAGGCAGGGATAAATATTATGCACTTGCAGTAATTAATTTATGGCACAGTGCAGTCAGTAGGGTAAAGTGAGTTTGTGAAATTCTCAGAGTACTTGACAGCTTCTTATTGAAGCAGAAATAAAATGTAGTCAGTAAATGGTAAAACATTGAAGAAAGTGTTTATCACCATAACGGTTATATTAAGTAGTTGGAGTACTTTCCTACTTAGCCTAGAGGTTATGCATTCATATTATTACAATATGAGTGCAGTATTTTCTAAACAAAACAAGTAAACAGTGGAGCAAAGGAATAGTTCATGAATATATTCTTTGAAAATAACTTTTCACTACCAGCATGCAAATGAGCTTCTAGATAAATTAACCCTTAAGTGAGTCTGCGCAGAGATCCCAATTCAAGTATTTTGCTTCACATATCATTGAGGCAACAGTAGTTCAGAAAATACCATTTCATAGACATGCAGATGGTTTTGCAGGTAGTCATTGTTAGGATAATAATGCTGACTGTTTCCAGAATCCCCTGCCTCTAGGAGTGAGGTTTTGTTGGTGGTGGTCTTGCTGTTTTGTTTTAGATTCTTCAGAGCAGAGCCTGTGGTGGAGAGCCTAGTGCAAGTAGTTTGAGGGAATACACATAAGAGAAGGGGAGTGAAGGAAAAGTGAGGCAAAAATACTATTTCAGGGTATGTGTTACCTCAGCTGGAACTCACAAGGAGCTCTGCATTGTGTATCATGGTGCAGAGTTAGGCTACCTTGAGACAAGGGGCCCAGGCTTTTGTACCTCCAGCAAGTGGGGAGAGTGGGAACTCTTTCAAGTGAGGTGGTACCACTTGGGCAAGGACGGTTCTTATTTGGAGAATTGGAGAAGGAGGCAGCCGAGATCTAAGACACAGAGCAGCTGCAGGATACTGCCTGAGCCCTCCACTTATGGCACAGACATCACCCTCTACTCTCCCCTGGGAGGTGAGGGAAGGAGAAAAAATGACAAGTTGCTTTATGGACTAGGTGCTGTAACTACAATATAATAGCAAAACTGATGACCTTGCACTGATCAAATCTTGGCCACAAGACTGCTTTGGTTCCTGGTATTATTATTAAACTTTTCCTTCCTAGGTAAGTTAAAAGTTAATCCCATAATGATCTCACAGTTCTCTGATCAAGTCTTGGCATAAGATGCTCCAATAAGAGATAAACGAGTGGTTACAACACTGGGGGAAATTGACCAGGGAAGAATGAGCTTATGCATCGGATGACAGAATCACGTGGAGGGACAGATGAATCTTTGGTCGCAAGGTGGCACTACTACTGTGATGAACATATCATTTCCTTTCTCTGTGGGAATCTTTGCAAACCCAAGTTGACTCCTATTTTGCTCAGACTTTGCCTCAGTGATGGCTGAAGCATGAAAGCCCTGGTCTCAGCAGGGCAACTAACACTGATGTCAGCCGTCAGCCACAGCTGTTCTGAAGGAGAGCCTGGGTGATGACGTTCTCTGGTCTAGATCATGGGCACAAGCCTGGGGAAACAGGGGTGGATGATCCTGTTTTCTTTGCCCACCATCTTATAACGTAGGTTTTCCCCACCTTTTTCAAAGTTACTTGGGGTTACAAGTGTCTCTATTTGATCAGCCTTCAGGTGCTGGTCAGAGGGACGTGGTTCAGTGCCCTCTCCTGTATCCCTCTAGTTAGTTTTGAGAGCATCTATAACACTAGGCACCATGCCTTACATAGACTGATCCTTGACTTCTTCCCTCTCTTTCGTCTCTGTTGCTCCTTTCACTCTTTTTCCTTAACTTTACTTATTTTCTCTTTCTGTCCTTTATTACTTTATCTTCCACCTTCATTTTTTTCTTGCCATCACTCTGCTTCTTTCATCTTCCTCTCATTTATTCCCTATTTTCACCCTTTTCTCCTCCCCATTTCATATGTTACATTCACCCTGCCATTTGCCTGCTGTCCCTTCTTTCACCTCTCTCGTCGCCCTTCCTTCTGCTCATCCTTTTCATTTTACATTTCACATCTGCCCCCTCTCTTCTGTCTTCTTCCCTTTTTTTCAGTTTTCACAGCCCATCTTTGAATTCCTATGTAGTTAGCATGCCTGCCAGTCAGATGGACTCCTCAGGCTCCAGTCTGACCCAGAGGCTCAGCACAGGGACAAGGCTTGTTGTATTTATCAATTCAATGAAAGTGATGCAAGCACATGATCAAAATGTTTAATACTTCAGTAGAAGGCCCTGGGGATGTGAGAAGCAAGTAATTTCGCAGGGCTCTGGACCTCCTTCCAGACTGCTTAACACAGGGTCAGCCATGTTGGCCCCTAGCCTGCCAGGGCCTCTGTGTTTCGGATGAGCAGCTCTACAAGGCTTAAGGATTATTTTCCAGATCCTCCAATTCTTGGTTTATGGCATTCTTTGAAGAACTCACATCATGCCAGCTTTGAGAAAGATCTGTCTCCACTGCTTCAGTCTCATCACACATGCCATCTGTCTCTCATGCTCCTTTGGCAGTCAGAGGGTTTGATGCATTATGCACTGCAGAATATTCAAAAGATTATATAACCACCAGGCTATCAAAACCAGGAGACCAGAAATAATAGGAGCATCTTTCTCAAGGACTCTTCCCTCGGTTCTGATGGTAAGGAGTACAAAAGTATTTGCTGGAGAATTTTAGACAAGCATAGAAATACATAATCACAGTTATAAGCATACATTGAAACCTCATACCATTGTAAGGATTGACTGTGTCAGTTTGGTTGAGTGGAAGTGGAAATATCTTCCACTTGGTTGAGAAGAGTGGGAGTAAGAAATATCTTCTGACAAAGCCTCCTACAATCATTAACCAATTTTGTGATTCATCAAAGTTAAGTAAATTGTTGAGGGTATTGCCAGAGAGATTCAGTTTATGTGTGAAGAGATGAAAGCAGAGGACACTTTATCTTTTAGGGTTGGTTTAATGATACCGTAGGGTGATATGTTAGCCCCCAAAATGAGTAGATAGAGGGAAGTGATGCAAGTCATATTTTCACGTTGTTGATTTACTCACCCAACCAAATGAATAGTGATTTTTATATCAGAATGATGGTTGGTTATCCTAGGAAAGCATCATCCCATGGCACACCTTTCTCATTAGATCAGTGTGCTTATTAAGCTAATCAGTGCACTAATTATAAGCTAATCAGTGCACTAATTAACACAGAAAAGCTCTTCTCACTGGTAAGCATGAAAGAGCTAACTAACTCTAGGAAACATATGCAAACTTAGTGGTTTGTGGTATGAAGACTAGAAGTTCAGAGGAGCAGAGCATCAGAGGAAGGTTGCTTGCTGAAGTCAAGGAGAGATGCTTATCAAGATATGGACACCTCCATATACTACTCTAAAAAGCTAGTGTAATTACCTTATATTGTTGCAAAGTCTTTGTTTATTTGATAAGCTCTGTCCCTCAGGTCTAAGGGTTATCATAGCCAAATCAACTCTTTGGATTTTTCAGAAAGTTCAAAGATAGACAGTGTATGCACTTTGGTCTCCTGTAATACAGGTGTACCTCCAGAAGCCAGAGACGTTTCAATCCTCATCTCCCTTTATAGCTGTCAGCTCAGGCTGTATCTTCTGTTTTCAGCATTTACTTTCAGAAGAGGAAAGGTAGCTTCTTCTTCATTTGCACACAGGCCATCACAGCTACTCCCCAAATGGTCCCTTTGGCTACCAAATCCACATCTTTTTACAAGACCTCGCCTATAGCCAAATGTTCCAGTCTATTCTGACCCAAGTGCCAATATCTTGAGAGAATACCTGATTGGCTCCACATTGGTCCTCTGACTATCTCTGGCCCAATCAGCTGTGACCAAGAGGTGGGGTCACAGGGCACACACATGGCTATATTCATTCATTTGGTAAAGGGGAGATTAGTTCTCAAAAAACATGAATGTGGCTGGGTGGGTACTTCCAAAGATGTGTGCTCAAGTTTGAGATGAGGAACAGTACCAGAAAGATGATCATGGGTTAGAATTGTACAAGATAAATGGACCTGTAATCATATCCTAGTTTAAAAGTAACATCCTCAGGGGCCTGATCTCTCAAGAAGTATGAAGTTGTACACAGATTTATTTTTTTAATTTGCAGAAATTACCACAATCTTCAAGATAATTTCTATTTGACAGTAAAACTGCCAATTTAAAATAAATCTATGTGATGGTTTTAAGTGGATGTTAATGTTTATCTTTTTGATTCACTAAATTCAGTGTGTTTTAAAAAATCATATTGAAACAAACACTACTGCCAATTATTTGATTCCTATGATTAAAAAGTTCTTTTCTCTCAATATATAAATTTAATTATCTTTTCACTTAACCAGCTCTCCACTTTCTCCTTGAAGGAAATGTCTAATTTTCTGCCTTTCAGGTTGACTTCTTGCTGTGCCAATATCTTTTTAAATAACCAAAGTGACCTACATTAAACCCTGAGGTATGAATTTTATAAATAAATTTTTTAGCTGTATTCATTGCCATTCATTTAAGCACATAAACCCATAACTTTCCCTTCTTTAGCTCAAGCCAGTCAGTCACCAGCTCCTGCCAATTTCTCTTTCTTGATGTCTGTCAAATCCATCTCTTTCAATATCTCTTTCCTTCAATCCTCTGTGTCCAGTGCTGCTTCAGGAATATTCCCCAAGCACAGGTTTGCTTTTGTCTGTCCCTTCTGCTAATACACTTTAAAGGATTCAACACTGTTTTCAGAACCAGATCTACTTTGATCACCTTTTTCTTTGAGAATATTCCTACTGCTTAGCCGTTACTCCCCTACCTATTCATAAAGAAAGCTGAAGAAAAAAGAATGAAAAAGAAGAGGCAAGGTCTGGTGTAAAATTGTGTCTGGTTCAGGTAATAAAGCTAAATTCTTCTAGCTAAATGAGGAGAAAGCCACCTGCATTTATCTGGTTTCAGTTGTTTCATATTCTTACCTTTTATATCAACATACTGGTCTCTGAAATGACTTCAGAGCCTTCTAGTGGCTTCTGAATGGGTCTGCGTACCGTTTTGCCTCCTTATCTGTCATGTATCACATGGTTCTGTTAGGGTATGAATCAGAGGTGAGTGTGCCTCTTTTTTTATTTACAAGCTTTTCCATTTCTCCTCCTAAAATTTCTCGTTCTGTAATAAATGTTAGTTTGCATTTGCTCATAAAGTTATTTTATGAGGAGGTGTTTTGCAGTTTTTTCATTATTTTTTCCTCTGTATTTCTAGAAGATAAAATTTGATCTCTCTCTCTTTTTTTCCTTGTATAGTCCTTGTGCACATTTAAAGTTTTTCTTCAAGAAAGAAAAAGTAGATTTACAGAAATAAATTAATGTGCTCTAGAAAAGAATTAGAATCAGAAATTGTCCATGGCATCTGGCTTGTGGGCTTCCCTGGGCTTAAGGGCTTAAGGGCTTCCCTGGTGGCTCAGATGGTAAAGTGTCTGCCTACAATGTGGGAGACCTGGGTTTGATCTCTGAATTGAGAAGATCCCTGAAAAAGGAAATGACAGCCCACTCCAGTACTCTTGCCTGGAAAATCCTGTGGATGGAGGAGCCTGGTAGGCTGCAGTCCATGGGGTCACAGAGTCTGACATGACTGAGCGACTTCACTTCACCTCTGGCTGTGGTGAGATGCATGTATCTGCTCTTGAGCTGTTAGGCCCCAGTTGGTTTCCTAAACTTTCCCTGTGTGTTGGGGGTATGCATAATCACTGTGTAGATAACCCATTTCTGGACACCTCAGCTCTCCTGCTTTTCTGACTTCCTAGTTTGCAACTCTTGTAGAATGCATAGTGTCTCCTGGGGATCCATCAACAAATACCTATTTTGAGCACCTACTTTGTTCCAGGTACTCTTCTTGGTCCCAGATCTAATGGGAAGATGCCCATGGAAGAGTTGAGATTTTACAGACTCATAATTGAATACCAAATCCGTATCTCAATAAATAGTTAAATTCTTTACATGTTGTTTAAACATCCTCTGTGCTTCTCTGAAAATGGGGGATAGTAATAAAACACTAGCCGGAAAGAACTTGACATATAATGCCTGATGGTGGTGGTTTAGTCACTCAGTCGTGTCCAACTCTAGTGACTCCATGGACTGTAGCTCACTAGGCTCCTCTGTCCGTGGGATTTTCCAGGCAAGAATCCTGGCATAGGTTGCTATTTCCTTCTCCAATATAACCCATAATCAACATATAACCAGGGACTTCAGCCTTTATTTATCCTGGAATTTGTCAAGTAGTAGCAATGCTTAGGTGGATTCAAGTTGTGGTCTAGATTTTCCTATAAAATAAAGCAGGAATTAACTGAGCCCCTACTCTGGACTAGAGATACAACTGGAAGAATGACATAGATCCTTCCTTCAGGGTGCTCACAGTTTATTAGATGCATGGATGGAAGAGGAATAGAACAACTATATTAACAAATAATATATAGTTAATATATTATTAACAAGACAGTCTTGTCCTTGTGCATTTTCATTCCTTTCCATCTTACTCCTCGATGGAGGTGGAGGGTCTTTTAGCATAATAACCCTGGGAAGTTATCATGTGAAAAGTGATCATTATTTCTAGCAATATAGCTAATATTATTATTATTGTTAAAACAAACAAGAACTAACCTTAACTGAGCACTTATGTATCAGGTACTCTTCTAAATGCTTTATGTTACCTTTTTAGACTCATAACTTCTTCAGGGAGTAGGACCTTTCATTATTTTCTTTATAGTTAAGGAACCTAAGACACATTAAGTAATTTGCTCAATGGTTCAAATGAGAATTTGTCTTGTAAATGTGAATCTCAGCCATTTTAGCCTTGGATGGCAGAAGGAAGGCAGAGGTCTTCCTTCTCTCGAACAGAGGATGATGGGATGGTTTGATGGAGCCATAAATTTGTATATGGGCAAAGGGGTAGATTCTCACAGCAAGTAATGAAGGGAGAAGTGACTTGAGGATGCTCCATCTAAAGTGGGAAGTGTTTGGTCAGAAAAGGATCCCCATGGGAACAATGGAGACTATCCTTTGATTTGGATGCTAAGTATGTTTGAGTTTTGCGGGAACTCAGAATTCTTTCTTTCTAATATGAACCCTCTGGATATTGCAGAACATGAGTCCTCTATATCATGTCCCATCCTAAGTCCTAACATAAACCTTTTGAGGGAAAGGCTTACAAGGAAATGACCAGTTTTACTGGATGAGTGGATTTTGAGGTAGGGAAGTCTTCTTGGTGGAGGTTAAGCTGAGTCTTGGAAGGTAAGTAGATAATTTGCCAGCTGCCCTTGTGTGTGCATGCATGCAAGCTAAGTCACTTCAGTCCAACTGTTTGTGACCCTGTGGATCATAGGCTGCCAAGCTCGTCCATCCTTCAGATTCTCTAGACAAGAAAACTGAAGTAGGTTGTTGTGTCCTCCTCCAAGGAATCTTCCCGACCCAGGGATTGAACCTGTGTCTCTCACATCTCCTACACTGGCAATTGGGTTCTTTACCACTAGCGCCTCCTGGGAAACCCAGCTGCTTCCACCACCCCCCTAAAAAGTAATAGGAATAAAATGGGCATTCCTGACAGAGAAGTCAGTATGGACAGTGGCACATAAATAACCAGTAGTCTTCAGAGGAATCACAGGATGTTTCACTTAGTTATAGTTGTCCTGCTCGGGTGATGTGTCTGGAGACTGGCATATACAACCTTGTAAGCCATGTTTTGGAGTAAGATATTGGGAGCTATTGCGAATATCTTAGCAGAGGGGTAACTGATCAGCTCTGGTTAATGAGGGTCACTCTGGGCATGGTACAGAGGGTGGCTGGGAGAATGATGCATTATGCTTCTGCATTGCTTCCAAAGTCTCTCTCCATATAGACATGCAAAGTGTAGCTCCTCTTTACATTTATCCCTTTGAATTCATCTTCAATAGATCAAAGGAGAGGACAGATAGCGAACACATGCATTTGTGTCTTTGAACTTCTCAGGAAAATGACAATGGAATGAATATTGCTCATGCAACAGATGGACGATCACTTGGAGTTTATATTTACATCTGTGAGAAATCTGAAGGATTGAGTGGTTTATCAGTACTTCTGTTGTGTGTGGTATAAAAATCCACTGGTTGAATCAAGTCTCAGTGACAATTATGAAACCAGAATGCACTGCTCTATCTTATTGCTTAGTATTTAATTAACAAATATCAGTTTAGTATTTACTATCAATATATGTTGAATTGATGGGGTACTATGTGCTGTGGGGTATGCCGTGATCATCACAAATACTAATAATACCAGTGATAATGTGGTGTGTGCATGCTAGGTCATTTCAGCCATGTCTGACTCTGTATGACCCTGCCTATGGACTGTAGCCTTCCAGGCCAACATTTATGGCATCATAACTTGTATCAGTCATTTTGCTAAATGCTTTACATGAGTTACTAATTAAATCCGTCTCCCAAATACTAAAAGTTAAGTGTCACTATTATTTTTATTTTACTAATGAGGAAACAAACCCAGAGAGAATATAGTAAGGGGACTGTTAGAAATATGTCTAACATCAGAACTTGAGCTTTTCGTTTGATACTCAAAAGGATTTAGTTTCTCACTGAGGAGATGAGCCAGTTAAATGGGAAATGATTAAAATGTCATAAGACAGATACAAAATGATTGTAAATGAGTTCAGAACAGATAGGTGACCACATTTAGCTTGGGAAGATCAGGGAAGCCTTTGTGGGGAGAGAGTACTGTATCTTAGGATTTCTCTAGACGAAAACCTTGAGACAAGGGCTAGTAATTGGTTTATTTGGAAGATAATCCCAGAAAGCATTGTCAGGGTTGTGGGGAAGTAAGGAGGGAAAAGTGGTAATAATGAAAATGTTCTAGAACTGGTTACCACTGTGGATCACTGAGGATGAATACCGCAGGGGACTCCAGGAGATAATATGGAACATACTTCAGAGCTATACCACCGCTGAGGGAGGAAGTTGAAGTATTTATACTCCTATGCCAGTCTTTTTATTGACTGAAGGCTGCTTCTGGCTTTAAAACTCCCAGTCATTTCCAGCCAACCCTAGGCTCATGACCTTTAGGCAGTGAGTATCCAGTGGTTTCAGTAAAATGAGATTAGAATCATTCCAGTCATTGGAATGATTGCAGTCATTGGAATGATAGTCATCACTGGAATGATGACTACTGAGGCGACACGAACCAGGCACCAGTAACATCAGCTATAACGTTTGAACTGCAGACACCTCTAAAGAAGGCAAGATATGTAGTCTATTTTAGTCAGCTGTGAACTCAGTTAAAAATCTGGGGCTCTACTTTTGAGTCGGAAGGCAAGAACAGTCATAGGAAAGCAAGAAACAGTCTCTGCTACAGTGTGGCCAGAGACTGGATCACAGGGAGATTTGATCTATACACGAGAAACCAGAGAAGTTTCCCTGAAGAAATATTTACTAAGCTGAGCTAAGAAAGCTGAGAGCAATCACAGGTATGTGCACAAGTGTGTGTCTATGGAGGGAATGGTGGCAGCGAAGGCTTGAAGCAGAAGAGGGCACAGCAGATTGGGAGACCTGAGAGCAAGGCAGTATGACAAGGGGTGGGGAAGGGTATGGTGAGGTTGGAGAATAAGGGGGTGGGGTCTCTGCAGAGCTGGTTTAAACTAGGCTGTAGACCAGATGCTCTTAAGCATCCCTTGTGAATAAGGTGTTACTTTGACAAAGCTGACAGCATTATTACAGAAAAGACTGGATTTAAAGGAACTTTAGGTGCCATAGCAGAAGGTAGTTGTGATGCATGGATGCAATCTGCCATTCAGTGCCCCTGAAATCACAGCAGGTGAGTGGCTATCTGTGTTATAAGGATGCACTTAACTCAAATTGATTTAGGTAGAATGGAAAGTCTTGCTTAGATTCCCAGAGAGAGGTGTGTGGTCAGGCCTCAGTGACATGGGATTTGCTCTTCCCAGGCTGTCCTCTGGGCTTCCAAGATAGCCCAGCAGGTAAAGAATCCACCTACAATGCAGAAGAAGGGGGTTCTATGAGGGTTCTATGAATGTTCCCTGGGTCGGGAACATTCCCCTGGAGAAGGAAATGGCAACACATTCCAATATTCTTGCCTGGAAAATCCCATGGACAGATGAGCCTGGTGGGCTACAGTCCATGGGGTCACAAAGATTTGGACACGATTGAGCAATATTTGGATTATACTGTCCTTTGGACTCCTCTTTCCTCTGTTTCAATCTTGTTCTCAGCTTGACTTTATCCATAATCATAAGGTGGGCAAGGTGCTACTTTTTATAGCAGAAGAGAGAATCCATCTCCATAATCATAGGATAAGGGTTCTTCTCTTCAGTCTTACTATACTGCCTTACATGTAGCACCCACCCTTGGACCAGTGATGATTACCAGGAGAATTTCCAGGGCAGATTGGCTCAAGCTGGAAATCCACTCACCATTATGGAGAACAGGAGTACCAAAATTTGCCTTGACTAACCAAGGATCACTTCTGGAGATGATGATGGAGTTATAGAAGCAGAGTGGATTCCTGAGAAAATTATTTTGAAAGGAAGAAGGGAGGAAAAATGATGCTAGGCTGATGGTCAAAAATATGTACTCCTCTACTAATTCTGTCCCCTGCTTCAAAATCGGCACAGGAAATAACAGGACTAAAAATTAAGGGGTTTCAAAACCTAGTATTTCTTAAATATGTTTATCTGAGGCAACATGGTATTGCAGTTAAAAACCTAGACTCTGAATCTAAACACTGGACTCCAGAGCAGGGCTCTGCCATTTAACGGGTTGATCATTTTAGACAACTTAAATTTTTGGTTGTTGTTTTCTATGTAACGTAAGCACTAATAATCATCTCTACCACAGAGTTGTGCAGATGCTGAAATTAGATGATGTTTTTAGAAATCTAGGAATAGTGCTGAGTTCATGATAAGAAACCAGTAAGTTGAAGCTAATGTTATCACTTCTTTGCTTCGTACAAGATGATTCTCTGCCAGTTACACTGAGATAGAGCCAGAACTTGTGATACGATTGGGAATTCCTGCCTTGAAGACATCTTGGGAATTGGTAAAATTAATACTGACTCCTTCTAAAGGATAAGTTTATAAATCTGCATTTTGAAATGTAAGGAAGGCATTAAAAAGAGCTTTCCTGATATGAAAGCATAACCAGGCTATCAATGTTTCCTCGTGTAAACATTACTAGAGTCCCTTCAAGGAACAGATGGGCTTAAATATGAATGGATGAAGTGATAATCTAGGTATAATCAGTGGGATGGTATAATGACACTGTTATTAGACTGGAGCTGCATAGATTTAGAGAAGACCCCAAACACCTCTCACTGCCCAAAAATCATTATAGGAATCAAGGCTGGGGAAGCTAAGAGAATTTACTTCATAAGGATGATTCCATTGCTTATGCTAAAACACATTCAGCCATTTTGTAGTTTTGCAAATCTCTCTCCTGTGAGAATGAGAAGATGATTTTTCAAGGCAGCGAAACCCACAGAACTACTAAAATGGAAATGAAATTAATGATAGAGTTTTTTATATTCTCTCACATTCGTGGATAATAAATCACATGAAGCCACAGCATCTTTGCATTTATCACACAATGATCTCTTTCTTCCTAATGGCTATACTTGACATCTTTCATTACTACAGAAGTAAATTGATGGTGTAGAGTCTGGGAAATGGCAATATTTGCTCATAAGTAGCATCAGAGACTCATGCCCACACTGTGCAACTGGCATGTGCCTTTAGGACTGCTGGGAAGGGGGGAAGTTTCAAATGGGAGAAGTACAGTACATGGCCCATCTTCCCTTACATATTATAGCTCATCTGCTAGATGACACTGCACTGTGCTGTTGGCAACAGTGTGAGGAAGGTCAGGCTGAGAGGACATCTATCTTTTTGTCTTTTCTTGCATAAATTATATGGAAAAGTGAAAGCTGATGCTTCAGGCAACTCAGGGGCTCTTGAATGAAAGTGCATTCGCCCTGAAGGAAACAAATGAGGAAAAAACCCTCTAAAAATGGTAAATATTCTTTGTGCTGATGTACTACCTCTTTAATTTAAAAACACTTTGTGTGTAAGAGTGTCCTGGACATTTCCCAACCGGAGGGCCAGTGTTAACCCAGATATACAGGATAAAAGGTTTTTTCTCTTGTCCTTCTTAGTCTTTAGAGTCTAAACTGCTCCTTTGTGGAATCTAAGCAAAGAAAAAGAAGTTTGTACTGGGATAGAAGAGCGAAATCATTTGAAAGTGGTAGTGTTCACCCAAGGCTATACTTCTCTAGCCCAGGGGCATGTGTTCCCTGGGCTTCTGGCCTGCTATGCCTGGTGATACAGGAAACCTCAGGATAAAGTTGAATGTATTTTAGTGAAACATTTGTTCTACTTGAGGGTTGAGTGAGCAGGTGAAAGTCACTCAGTTGTGTCCAACTCTTTGCAACCCCATGGAATTCTCTATGCAATTCTCCAGTCCAGAATTCTCTAGGTTGCCATTCCCTTCTCCAGGGCATCTTCCTGACCCAGGGATCAAACCTAGGTCTCGCGCATTGCAGGCAGATTCTTTACCAGCTGAGCTACCAGGAGAGGGTTATTATATCCATTAAGAATACATTTCACTGCAAGTAACAAAAACAGTGGCTTAACCAAATAGGAGTTTCATTTACTTATATTAATGTAACAAAAGTACTAGCATTTGAAAATTGGTGCCTTCAGGGACCAATTTTATTATTCCTATCTTTTTACCCTCAGCAGCATTCTTCAGCTATTCTTTGCATATCAGCTTTTGTTCCGCTTCTTTCCCTAGTGGCATTTCAGTACGGCTGCTGTGCTTCCAGGGACCAAGGCTGCATACAGATAGGCAGTACCAGCCACCTCCAGTTTCTTTTTAAAGGAAGAAAAAACTTCCCAGGATCCTCTCCCTAAAGGTTCCACTTCACTCTCAGTTGCCAGAATTGGGCCAGATTTCATTCCTACTTCTAGGGCCAATTACACATCAGAAATAAGAATTGTCTTAGTTGGCCTAGACTAGCAATGCCTCTATATTTGGGGTTTATCACACCACCATCTTGGAAAGAAATCCAGTTCTGTTAATGAGGAGAAAGTGCCTGTTTCTTTGTTACTCAGTTAATGAGGTTACGCATAGGCAATGATTGAGGATATTTTAAAAGTTCTAAAACAAAATAAGGGTACACAATATAACAGGTGACAAATTGCATTATGTTTGAAGACAATATTTGCAGAAGTTACATGCTTTCAGCCTGCATTTCAGCTTGCTTTATTGTGTTGTGTAACTGACCTTCCTCTACCACTGCCTGTGTCTGGTCTACTTCCCACATAGTAATAATGTGATCTTTGAAAGGTGTAATCGGAATATGCTGCTCCATTGCTTAAACCCCACCAATATCATCCCAACAGTGTTGGGAGAAAGTCTAAAGTTCTTATTGTGACTTTGAAAAATCCCTCAGAGTCTGGTCCCAGACTCCTCTCCCACCCCAGTTCTCATCACTCCCGCCAATCACCTTCGAGACCCCTTTTGTACTTGCTCACTTCTTCAACAGAGCCCAGCAGTCTTGCCATTGAACCTGGTAGATGATGCTTTTCCTCTCTGGGTCCCTCTACTCCCACTTACTGTACTTTATTTCTGTTGGCTAACTTCCAGCCATCATTACAACTGTTGCTTTTTCTGGGATGCCTTCCTTGATGACCCCTGACAAGATTTTGATGACTCTCTCTCTATATATAGCCAGAAAAATAAAAACACTAGTTTGAAAAGACGCATGCACCACAATGTTCATAGTAGCATTATTTACAGTTACCAGGATATAGAAGCAATATTAAGTGTCCCTGAACAGCTGAATGAATAAAAATGTGGTACATATACACAATGGGAAACTATTCGACCATAAAAAGGAATGAAATCATGTTATTTGCACCAACATGAGTGGACTTGTAGGGTATTATGCTAAGTGAAATAAGTTAGAGAAAGACAAATACTATATAATATCACTTCATTTTGAAATATAACAGATAAAACAAACTAAGGAATATAACAAAAAGGAAATAAGATGCACAGATATAAGAAACAAGCTAGGAGTTACCAACAAGAAGCAGAAAAGGGGGGCAGGTTAGGGGTAGGAGATTAAGAGGTATAGACTACTATGTGAGAAATAAATAAGCTACAAGGATATATTGTACAGCATAGGAAATATAGCCAATATTTTATAGTAACTGTAATAATTACTATAGTAATCTTTAAAAAAGTGTGAATTATTATGTTGATTACATAGTACTGTAATCAACTATGCCTCCATTAAGAAAAAAGATTATGGTGACCTTAGTTTTTGCTTTCTCAGTACCCTTTTACTGCAAGTAGAGGTTTTTAAATATATATATTTATTTTTATTTATTTGTCTGTGCCAAGTCTTAGTTGATCCTTGAGGGAGATTTAATTGTGGCATGCAAACTCTTAGTTGTAACATGTGGGATCTAATTTCCTGACCATGGATTGAACCTAGGCCCCTTGCATTGGGAACAGGGAATCTTAGCCACTGGGCCACCAGAGAAGTACCTAGAGGTTTTTAAAATTTCTTTTGTTTAAATCAGAAGCACTGTATGCTTTTCAGGATATACAATTTTTTTGTATCTTATCCACTTTGTCCACCATTGGTTTCCTACTACCTATCATATTACCTGTCACTCAGTAGGCATTCCATAAATGTCTTAATTTATTTTATTTACTTGTTTCTGGCCACATCATGAGGCATGTAGGATCTTAGTTCCCCAACCAAGGTTCAAACCCATGCTCTCTGCAGTGGAACCAAAGAGTCTTAATCACTGGACCACCAGGGAAGTCCCTCTGTAACATCTTGATCTTTAGTTACTTGAAGTTTGTGTAAGTACTCTCAACTCACAGATTGACAGCTTGCTAATTATACAGGGGAAGCTTTACCCCTTCCCAACAAGTTTGAACAGTAAAACCCAGACATTAAGAAAGGAAAGTATGGTATCACAGGCATTTGGCCATTTGTCAGATATGACCTCAGTGCCCAGTTGATCAGGAAGGTTTAGCAGAAGATGAGAATTTTATCTCAGCTACTCCTAAGACAACCACCTTTTTCTTCAATAAATAAGGCTTCTATTTTGCTTATGACTTGTTTTGTAAAGATGCCTATCATCTCATATTTAAGGGTTTGTTGTTTGTTTTTTTTTCCCTTCAAGTTTACAAATAAGAGCATGGGGCCTAGAATACTCAAGAAGCTTGTTTTCCTTCTCTGAGCTCTCTCAGCCTTTTTGGTAGGTCTTGCCACCATCAGTCTCAGGCAGATAGGAACCATGTAGCAGGAAAGATCATGCCTGGGAGCCCTAAGGGACTAGCCTTGTCATTGGTACCTCTGGATTCATGGTTCATGTTTCAGAAGGAAGAGCGTCAGAGAAAGGAGTCTTCTGAGCACCGAGATTCAGCCAAAGCTGACCCTAGACACTTCCTTGAACTCTCAGCTTTTCAAGTCAGTAAACGTTTGTTTGTTTTGACTGCTTTGAGTTGAGATTTTGGTCATTCACAAGGGAATAATGAATAGAGTATTTGGAACTGGGGGATATAATGTTGACTGGCTAGAAATGTCATCTTAATCTCTGTGACCAGTGGTGAGAAAGAGTTATTTTCACCTAAGCTGCTGAATACTTTTTTATCAGGAAAGAGGAGAAAGGGGTCAGGGGGAAAAAAAAAAAACATAAAAACAAAGGTATTGAAGGGAGCCAGCTAAGTTCCTGAACGGGCGGAGCTACAGAGAACGACTGTCCAAAGAGGCCTTCTGGTCGCCACCTACAAGAGGCTGGGAAAAAAGACTCTGATAGGGCCATAACTCCTATGGCAGAGGCAGTCCGTACCCCTGCAAACGTGGTGCCTCCAGGGTCCCCGTGAGCCAAGCAGCTGCTCTGCCTTCACTTGCAGCTCTCACTGGGGCAGAGCTGCCACAGGCAAAAAAAGTCTTGCCTCTATGTGCTCAGGGCCACTTTGGTCATGTCCAACTCTTTGCAACCCTGTAGACTGTGGCCTGCCAGGCTTCTCAGTCAGAGAAGGGATTCTTCAGACAAGAATATTGGAACGTATTGGCCAAGATGCCATGGTCTTAGTTTTCTGAATGTTGAGCTTTAAGCCGATTTTTTCACTCTCCTCTTTCACTTTCATTAAGAGGCTCTTTAGTTCTTCTTCACTTTCTGCCATAAGTGTGGTGTCATCTGCATACCTGAGGTTATTGATATTTCTCTCGGCAATCCTGATTCCAGCTTGTGCTTCATCCAGTCCAGCATTTTGCATGATGTACTCTGCATATCAGTTAAATAAGCAGGGTGACAATATACAGCCTTGATGTACTCCTTTACAGATTTGGAACCAGTCTGTTGTTCCATGCCCAGTTCTAACTGTTGCTTCCTGACCTGCATACAGATTTCTCAAGAGGCAGGTCAGGTGGTCTGGTATCCCCATCTCTTTAAGAATTTTCCACAGTTTGTTGTTATCCACACAGTCAAATGCTTTGGCGTAGTCAATAAAGCAGAAGTAGATGTTTTTCTGGAACTCTCTTGCTTTTTTGATGATCCAGCAGATGTTGACAATTTGATGTCTCATTCCTCTGCCTTTTCTAAAACCAGCTTGAACATCTGATATGCTGTAGGTTACTAGAAATTGGTGTTTTCTGTTCAGAAATTTCTCATACATAGAATCATGCAGTATCTGTTCTTTTCTGTCTGGCCCCCTCTCAACATTGTGTTTTCCTCTCCCCACCCCAGATTTATCCACATTGTGTGTAGGTAATTCATTTTGTCTTCTGTGCAGTATTTGTTGAGTACAGTACAGCATATTCATGTTTGGATTGTTTGCAGATTGAGCTCTAAGAATATAGCTTCAATAAACTTTGGAAAATACCCTGATGCTGGAATGATTGAGGGCAAGAGGAAAAGGGGATGACAGAGGATGAGATGGTTAGATGACATCACTGACTCAGTGGACATGAGTTTGAGCAAACTCCAGGAGACAGTGAAGGACAGGGAAGCCTGGTGTGCTAAAATTCATGGGGTTGCAAAGAGTTGGACACAAAGTAGTGACTGAA
Source organism: Antilocapra americana (assembly GCA_007570785.1). Taxonomy (NCBI): domain Eukaryota; kingdom Metazoa; phylum Chordata; class Mammalia; order Artiodactyla; family Antilocapridae; genus Antilocapra; species Antilocapra americana. The sequence continues at coordinate 15,928,438 of ML660201.1, forward strand.
CAGTGGTAACAACAAATAAATATTATGGACTGGTGTCTTCTGTAGGTATATGTTTTCATTTTCTTGGGTAAATACCTCCTCTGAAAAGTGAAGTGAAAGTGAAAATCTCTCAGTTGTGTCTGACTCTTTGTGACCCCATGGACTATAGTCTGCCAGGCTCCTCTGTCTATGAGATTCTTCAGGCAAGAATGCTTGAGTGGGTGCTATTTGCTTCTCCAGTGGGTCTTCAAGCACCTTCTCTAGGTTATCATAATTTTAAAATTCTTTGTGATTAAAATAAAAACAAAATCAATATTTTCATTTAGATATTTTAAATGAAGATGTTGCTATCACAATGCTCTCTTTAAAACCTCCATCAATTTAGAACAAAATTTAAAGAAACATTAGTACTTTGGCACAATTAGATTCATCAAGGCATACTTAAATAAATCACTTACTTATTAGCAGTGGCAAATAATCTTAATCAAATCAGCAAATAAACTAAACCTACCAAGTGAAATATACAGTATCAACAACTGTGGGATACACAGAAGTACAGTTGTTTGCATCATGAAAGACTCTAGAGTCTAGATGGGAACGATGTATTCATGTGAGTCAGTCAGAAACATCAAAATAGAGATGAAATCCTAAGTTGTGTGGTATACACTGGCAGTGATTTGGGAGATCAAAGAGGGTGGATGATGAACAGTGATTATCAGTGATGCAACTGTGGGTTCCAGAATGCAGAGGAGGAAATACTCTAGCCTCTCTCACCAGAGCAAAGGGAATTTACTGATCCATCTGGTCAGAATCTATCCCTGGGTCAAGAAGATACCCCAGGAGGATGGAATCTTTCTCTTCCTCAAGAATACTGGAGCGGGTTTCTGTGCCAAGAAGAGGGCATGGCAACCCACTCCAGTATTCTTGCCTGGAGAATCCTCAAGGGCAGAGGAGCTTGGCAGGCTACAGTCCACAGGATTGCAAAGAATCAGACATGACTGAAGTGACTTAGCATACAGGTACTATCTCAGTTTTCGGCCCTTTGGGCTACTGGTTATGACATGACAGAAAGGCAAAAGCCAACATGTATCTCACTCTCTCTTTGTTTATGCAGTTGAATGGATAAGACATGGGGCTAATATGAGATGTGGGTCATCTCTCATTATGTGGGCCCTGCAGGGATAATTGAGCATTCTTAGATTTGGATTTGTGAGATGCTATAATAGACTGTGCTTTTTTCTCAAGGCTAAGCTGGTATTTATCACAGACACTCAAAGATATATATGACTTAGATAACTTATTTGGATTTCTGGTTTGCCTCCCTCTTTGGCTTTTGTCTTCCTCTGTTTCCTTATTTTAAAGAAAAATGTGGTGTAGAATCTGAGTCCCTTACCATGATGCCATTTATATGTCACCTAGAGATTCCCTACTTAAATCTAGAAATAACATAAATGTTTTTAATGAGGAGTTGTAACAAACTGTAGATTTTTTAAAAATATTTATTTGGTTGCACTGGGTCTTAGTTACAGCATCAGTTCAGTTCAGTCACTCAGTAGTGTTTGACTCTTCGCTACCCTGTGGACTGCAGCATGCCAGGCTGCGTGACCAACTCCCAAAGTTTACTCAAACTCATTTCCATTGAGTTGGTGATGCCATCCAACCATCTCATCCTCTGTCGTCCCCTTCTCCTCCTGCCTTCAGTCTTTGTCAGCATCAGGGTCTCTTCAAATGAGTCAGCTCTTTGCATCAGTTGGCCAAATTATTGGAGTTTCAGCATCAGTCCTTCCAATGAATATTCAATGAATATTCAGGACTGATTTCCTTTAGGATGGACTGGTTGGATCTCCTTGCAGTCCAAGGGACTCTCAAGATTCTTCTCCAATACCACAGTTCAAAAGCATCAGTTCTTTAGCACTCAGCTTTTTTTATGTTCCAACTCTCATATCCATACATATACTACTGGAAAAACCATAGCTTTGACTACATGGACCTTTGTTGGCAAAGTAATGTCTCTATTTTTTAATATGCTGTCTAGAATGCTCATAACTTTTCTCCCAAAGAGCAAGCATCTTTTAGATTCATGGCTGCAGTCACCATCTGCAATGATTTTGGAGCCTCCAAAATAAAGTCTCTCACTGTTTCCATTGTTTCCCATCTATTTGCCATGAAGTTATGGGACCAGATGCCATGATCTTAGTTTTCTGAATGTTGAGCTTTAAGCTAGCATTTTCACTCTCCTCTTTTACTTTCATCAAGAGGTTCTTTAGTTCTTCTTTGCTTTCTGCCGTTAAGTGTGGTGTCATCTGCATATCTGACATTATTGATATTTCTCCCAGCAATCTTGATTCCAGCTTGTGCTTCATCCAGCCCAGCATTTCTCATGATGTACTCTGTATATAAGTTAAAGAAGCTGGGTGACAATATACAACCTTGACGTACTCCTTTCCCGTTTTGGAGCCAGTGTGTTATTCCATGTCCAGTTCTAACTTTTGCTTCTTGACCTACATACAGATTCTTCAGGGGGCAGGTCAGGTTGTATGGCATTCCCATCTTTTTAAGAATTTTCCACAGTTTGTTGTGATCCACGCAGTCATAGGCTTTGGCTAGTCAATATGTTGCAGCATATGTTTTCCTTAATTGTGGCATGCAAACTCTTGGGTGAGGTATGTGAGATCTAGTTCCCTGGGCAAGGATGAAACCCAAAGTCCCCTGCATTGGGAGAATGGAATTTTAACCACTGAACCGTCAGGAAAGTTCCCTGTAGACGTTTTCAACTGTGGAAATTAATGTTCCATGTTTCCTGTTACTACCAGAACAGGATTACAGGACTAAATAAGGGAGAAAATAAGCAGAGGTTTAAAAATAAATCTTATGGAATATCTTAATTCTTAGACATTAGTGTCATATTTCAGAGTCCTTGCCTTTAATTTGTATAATTGATTTTATTATTTCTTATAGAGAAGATGGGGGGCTTCTTCTTATAGAAGAAGGAGAGGGGCTGTTTATGGAATCTCATCTAATGTTTTCTTTCCCTTTTGATTTCCTTCTAATTGAGAAGGTCGTGCTCTACTTTCTCCAGTTAACAAATGGTTCAGACAGAATAGCAAGGGTATCATTGTCTCTACTTAGCAGTTAAAATTTAAGAGGAAAAAAAAAATTGGCAAATGTTTTTCACGTCCTACTTCAACTTCATTTCATTGTTAATGGCTGTCCCGAGGACTCCATGAGAAGGTTAAGCACGGGCTCATGGGAAAGAGCACTGAAATTGATTTGCGATGTCTGCCACTAGGCTCAGTGTGGAAAAGCGTTGAGATTGATTAGTGATGTCTGTCACTGGTGAAAGAGTGTGCACGGTGACTGCTTTTGTCACCTCATCTGAGCCCTCCAACCCGAATGACAGCTTTGCTTTAGAGTCCCAGGAATCATCTCCCTTTGGAGAACATCCTTTCAAGAAACATTCAAAGGGTGATGGTCATTATTTTCTGAGAGCCCACTGCAGGGTTTAATGCTGATGGAATTTGAGGGGCACCTTGGAGGAGGAGAGCTCGTCACAGTGTTAGGCGGTTGTGACATTAGTTTCATGTCTTGTGCTCCCTTTCGCCGCTGGAGATATTTTTGCTTCTCTCTCATGTGCCACAAGAGCAACAACGGTATTTGGTTCAAACAGAACCTTTTTATTCAAAGGCCTCACACTGTAATGGGTAAAAACTTGGAAAATGCCTGTGGGAAATTAGCAGTGCAAGTAGCGTACTCACTTTCAGCCTATTAAAATCATCCCGAACCTTATAAACTGAAGGCTGTTTTGCTCCCAAGGGTCTTCCTCTTTGTTGCTTCAGTTTTTAGAAGTAATCCAAGAAAAGTCAACATAGAACCTGGAAAGATTCCAGAAAAGTTTCATCCAACAGATAAAATTCAGTTACCTTCTTTTATTATTTTGTTTCCTTCCAAAGCCCATGGATCATACCTCACTGTTCTTTGTGCAAAACACTTGAGAATTACCAGTAATTGGAACTATTTACATTCAATGGCATCGTGACAGAAGCAGCTTTATTATATTACAAGGGAATGATTAATATGTGACAGAAATTAAGATTGCATCACAGTGGGTAGGCCCCTTGTCTGATCTATCATTTTGCTGATTACAAAGGCATGCAAATTATATAAAGAAAAAAATGGTTTTCTTTTATGCTAATTTTAGTTCAGCCCACCTGCACATTAACTCATTTTCAATTAACTGGTGGAATGTGGCTTATAATAGGTTCACAAAGGTAGATTTCTACCCCCTCTGACATCAAATATAGTTGTATCATATCCTTATCTCAACCTTAGTTTCAGTTCCATCCTTATTTTTTTTATACCTGTTCATTTTTAACTGCTTAAAGGAGAAAATTCAACCAGCTTACATGAGCTATAGAGATTTAAAGGATGTTGTGACATGATATGGATAAGGTAGAAGGCTTGTCTTCCCTGAGAAAGTTAAGCGAGTGAAAGCAACCTTCTTGGCTGCTTGTCTCTTGTAGTGTTTCTGTTTCCTAGGCTTGTGTCTATTTGCAGAGAATCTTGAATCCCTAATGTTGTGAATTGCACATAATATCCGTGCCTCTATCATAGGTCAGATCTAGATGCTGTAAAGATAAATAGTTTTAAATTTATTTCTCCAGTGGAAAAATCAACATCCAATGTCAACTTCAAGCAATTGGTGGTTGGTTTCTATGTGACTAAGTGCTGTATGACCAAGTCAAGATTCAGTGGAAGACTAGGATCAATTAATGATGTCTGCTGTGGGCAAGTAGAAAGCAATGGTGACTTGTGGTAGGGGTTACCATCCTGTCATTAATAGGCTTGTCTTAGGTCACAAACCTCTGAGGGCAAAAACTATCCATAATTCCTTTTCATAGATTCATTTCCAAGCACACAGTGGCTCCCCCATCAAATTGCTAAAGACATTGAGCCTGGAGATAGGTAGTGGAAAAAATAAGCAGAGGTCACCTAGTATCTCAGTGAGTGGGCAAGATATCAACTTACCTGTAGTTCAGTTTCCTCTGCTATAGAATGGCTGTATTGGGATTATAATCAGTGTTAAAGGAAATAATGAGATAACGATGCATACACAAAGCTTAGTGTGGCGCCTGCGACATAGGAAGTGCTTAAGTAAGGGGTGCTTGAAATAATGCAAGGAGAGAAAAACATTGCAGCGTTTCTAGTACAGTGTTCATTTTTTATTCAAAGCAAGGAAACTGAAGGAAAGATCAACAAAAGTCATGCTGTTTATAATTCAGAAGTTTATAATTCAAAACTCATCAACCATTAAGGTTTGGGTCTGAACCTTATTATTCTAGGTTTTAGTAAATGCGAGGAAATTTCACAGTTGTGAGTGAGCGCAATAAAGGGATGGGACAAAAGAGCTGCAAATAAATGTTGGCTTCTGTGGGAACGATGTTTTCTGTGATCATGCCTGTCTTTTATCCATTTAGGCATATTTGCAAATATGGTATCGGTGTGAAACAGTTATTTGTGTTTCCTTCTTTGACAGTCTTATGACAGGAAGATCATGTAGGATAGTTTAACTAGAGTTTCATGACATATCAATACTGCCAACCCTCCTAGCATCCTGACTCTCTTTCACCCATAGAACATTGCCTCGTGCTGCTCCCTGAGCTTGGATCTTGATCCTCTCCATGGACCTGTGAAGTGAGCACTACCAGCCTCCTTTTACAGATAGGGGAACCAAAGCCCAGGATGAGAAACCATTTTGCTTATTCGAGGCTCTATTATTGCCAAGTTCCAAATGGCTGCTGATTCTGCCGTAGACATCCCAAACCAATCAGCTGGTTTTGGGAATACAGAGCAGACGCAGATCACCTGGCCATGCCGGCCTCCACTTCCAAGACAGACAACTATTAACCTGTTACAGTTTTCTGTGTGTTATCATCATCATCATTATCATCTAGAGATAGGGATTCAGTGGGTCAGGTGACACCTTAAATCAAGTTTTGGACATTTTCGTGCAGAACAGTTTTCATAAGCCTGGTTCTGTGGTTCAGTGTTGGTCTTAGATCATTGTTTTGCAAACCATCATGTAGATGAGGATCACCTGGGCATTGTACTAACTGGCATCAATTCCTAGGAGGTGGAGCCTAGGATCTGTGCAGCGTAGGAAGCTTCCAGACAGTGTTGGTCCTGGTGAGCGAGCGTTGCACCATGAATGTCAGGGGCTAAAGCCAGCCTTCCTCTGAATACTTCCCACTGGAAACGTGTCAAAATATGAAGACGTGAAGAGAGTCTGTCCCTGAGTTTGAGAAGCAACCCAGGGATCAGCCTGTTTAACAACCATCCAGGTGATCTGACTCAGACTTGGCTGCGGACAAGCACTGCTATTAGAATCACCTGGTGACTAAAATCCTCAGCCTATGAGAACTCTCCATTTAGAGGTTCAGATCGTGAAGAACATTCAGTTCTGTGGCTCCGGGAGGGAACGCGTCTTGGCCAGAACCAAACACTGTGGAAGAGAGTTTTTCGAGCATATGTGGAGACTTATGGAGAAGAGATGGGGAGAAATAACAGACAGTGAGTGAGAGGATGGAAGAGGAACTGAAGTGCCATCACCAGGAGGTACCCGTGGGCTGCCCAGTGCCCCAGGCCTGCTGTGGATGGCTTGACCCTGGAGGAGAGTGCAGTGGCCTCTCCACCGTATGTCCTGGATTCAGGAAGACAAGAGGCCCCTCTCGTGTCCAGACAGGTAAGGTGTAAGCTCCAGTGGGACAGTGGTGTGAACTCCTAACTGGCTGGCGAACTTCCCTGAGGGCTCACAGACTTCTAGAGTTTCTAGTGTTTGCCACACAAGGACCCCCTGCCTTGGGTTCTTGTTGGCCACAAACTAATTGACAATATGTGCAAACATAATTGGAAATTGTGTTCTGAAAACAAGACTGTCATAAGAATCCCCTGCACTTGCGTGTTAATCTTGTTTAGTCACTTATTTTCTTTTTCCCAGCTTTTATACACATGCCACGTGTTTTTCTGTGGTTAAGACATTTCAGGGAAGAGTTAGACTTAGTAAGTGCAGTGTAAAGTTTTAGTAGATTAAAAAAATAATGGAAGAGAGATTTGTGTGGACAGATTTAAAGGATAATGGTTTAAAATAACAGCATGATAATTATTTAGATGAGAGACAGAAAAAACACTTCATCTTTTCTGCTAATCCCGAGTCAGTTACTGGTTTGCATGGAGAACTGTGTGGGAAGGATTCTGAGCTGATATCTGGACTTAAAGGAAAAAGTGCTGTGATTGTTTTGTGACATCCGTCCTGGAATTCTGAAGCCTGGTGACATGTTTACTATGTCTAACTCACTGCATTTAGCATCCAGCATCGTATTAACAGATAACACGTACTGCCTATTTGTGCATTGGGAGGGCAGCAGGTAGAATGAAAACACAAAACTGTTCTGAAAACATCTAATCCTCTGCTGCCTCAGTTTTACAGCCTGTCAGTGTAAGGCAGGGTGGAAAAACTTACTTCTGGAGGCATCCTGATAGTGAATCTTTTAGGCAGATGGGGGCCAGTGGTCCCTATTGCAGCAACTTAACTCACTTTGTAGAAGGAAAAGTTCCCATAGGCAATGTGACACAGACAGTGATGGTCATGGCTGTGCTCCAGTAACAACTGATGTCCGAAAACTCGTGGTGGCCCAGATACGACCCATGGGCCATAGTTTGCTGACCCCTTGGACAAAGAGTTCTTAGGAAATTATATCTTATGGACCATTTAGATGCTGAGATTAGGGAAATAAGGCACAGTTGATTAAGGATGTTTTAAATGCCAGGGGAGCCTCCCCATTCTCGCCCATCTTGTCTACAGTGCATGGTGCATATGTTGCCCAAGATTTATATTTTATTATGAGAATTGCTGTGTAGCTTTCTGGATCAGGTATATTGTAAAAAGGCAGCAGTAGTCAAGAGCGTTCCGGCCTCTGGCTGTACTGATGGAGTTTCTGCCGCAGACAACGTCAGTGGTATCTGATGGGCACAGAGTGAAAATAGCAAATGGTTTAGCTGAGTGTTACCTCATGCACTGTTAAAATATTCAGCTTGTCAGTCAACTTCGCTTTTGAGATTGCCTTATTATGGATTTTTTTTTCTCTCCATAGCATTCTTGCTTGAGTCTGAATATTTGCAAACACCCAAAACAAAATGGAATTCCTATTAATTTTTTATTCTTTTTGGCTTCATTTCCTAAGGCAGTTTAGAACTGCTGGGCTTTCAAGTGTTTTGGGGCTGTTTGGAAGGTGGAGGTTTGATGACTGTGGTGGCTATTTTTATTGCTTTTAAGTTCTTTAAACTGACATTAAATGAATGTTTAAATATTACATTAATGCATACTAAGAATTGTTTCCGATTTGTTGTCTAATTGCAGTTTGAGTGAATATGCACTAGATTCTGTGTCATTGTGCTTTAGTATGCCTCTGAATTTGGTGTGGAGGGGCCAGTCTCCCCGACTTGTACTTAATACCCTAAATAAACGCTGGTGTTATGTGTAGGGCCTGGCTCTAGTGAGATGATATGAAGTTTAAGAACTAAAACATAGAACAGGATTCTAGCATAGACATTATTCCAGAGGGAGAAGGGATGCTCAAGGTCAAAGTTATGCTTCTTGGCTGGTCTTATCCCTCGTTCTCCATCGAGCTCAAGGTATGCCTGCCATGTGCAGATATCATTGAAAGCTCTATACGTTGTCTTCTGGAAACCACAGCACCTCAGTATCTGGAAGAAGGCAGTTGTCAGTTAATATCCATGCCCTTCATCCTACTTATTTTCTTGCCATTTGCCCTCCTGCCTCCTCTCTCCCTGAAGGAAATGGCAACCCACTCCAGTATTCTTGCCTGGGAAATCCCAAGGACAGGTTATAGTCCACGGGGTCGCAAAGAGTCAGACATGACTTAGTGACTAGACAGCAGCAACTCCTCTCTCCCTATACCCCCAGAGGCTCACCTGTCAGAGGCCCTCCCTACTACATTTGGGAGGGAGGGCCTACATAAGCTATTGAACTAGCTTACCCCCAAGGATGATTCAGTTCTTGGCACAAATTAACCCCCCTAATTCCCATTCCTCCCCTTCTCTTTCACCTTCAACTCCATCCATGAGATTTTGGAACCCTTTGTATTCTTAAATTTGACTTTTTCCTATATTCTTAATTTTATGAAATCTAGTGTTAATCAAAAATCCTTATTTTGTTCTTGGGCAATGTAGAGACCTCAAAATGTTTAAATCCTACTCACTTCTGCTTGGCTTATGAACTTCTGTTGTTCAGTATTTGCATTTTACCTTATCTTTTAAACTCCAAAGCAGTTTTTACTAGCTTACAGAGTCAAAGCTTGTTTGAATTCACCCACATGTTCACTGACTTCCCTTGCTCACCATTCATTATTTGCATTTCACATATTTCTGGTTTATTTTTTCTTCCCCAAGCATGTATTTTAGAAATTCCATTAAGGAAGGTGTGTTGTAGTGAACTCTGTGTTTTGGTTTATCTGAAAATAACACTGTATTTTTTTCATGAGAGATATTTTTGCTGGATATACAGTTCTGGTTGCAAGCTATTTTCTCTCATACCTTTGAACAAACCATTCTAGTGTACTTTGGCTTCCATTCTTGTAAAAGTCTTCTGTCAGTTTAATTATTAATCCTGTATAGGTTATCTGTTTTTTAAGCAAAAGTGAGTAGAATTTAAACATTCTAGGGTCTCTACTTTTATTAGTACCTTTTTTTCTTCAGTATTCCATAGTTTTACTACAAAATGTCTAGCTGTGAGTTTGTGACTGATTTTCTCAGATGCCTTGTCCTTTAATCTGCAGATCCGTGCTTAATTGTGAAAAATTCTCAGCTGTTATCAATCTATCATGGGGAATGGTCCATGTGCAGTTGGATAATGTCCTTCAGAATGTGTGATATTCTATGTATGTCAATCGGGTGAAGTTGGTTATAGTTCTGGTCAATTCTTTTCCTCTCTCTTATTATGTACAAAGTTTTATAGAAAGAACACGTCTGAGTATCATTCTATTGGTGATGACAATTGAGCAGTACTCATAAAGGATAACTGTTCTTGAGTAGCTAATGATTATCAAAGATGATTATACTTGTATAATATTGAGAAATATAGAACAAACTATGATTACTAGAGGACAGTTGTGCTACAATATTGTGTTGATCTCTGCCACATAGCAACACGAATCAGCCACAGGTAGACGTATGTCCCCTCCCTCCTGAACCCCCCTTCCACCTCGCTCTCTATTCCATACCTCCAGGTGGTCACCTAACACTGGGTTGAACTTCTCTGTCTCACATAGCACATTCTCACTTGCTAACTCTTTTTCATGTTGTATTTGTTTCCTTGCTATTCTCTCAATTCTGTTCTTTTTATGTATGTTTTATGTTATTTTAATTTTTGATTTTATATTGCAGTATAGTTGATTCACAATGTTATGTTAGTTTCATGTGTACAGCAACATGATTTAATTACACATAATCATATATCATTTTTCACATTCTTTTCCCAAATAGGTTATTATAGAGATTTGAGTATAATACTAAAAATGACAAATATCATATGATATCACTTAGACTGATATGTGGGATCTGAAAAAATGATACAGGTGAACTTGTTCAATTTTATATTACCACTGCTTTTTCTGTCTGCTTTGTCTATCATTCATTGGGAGAGAAGTGTTAACCACCAACTGTAATTGTATCTTTTTCTCCTTTTAGTTCTGTCACTTTTTGATATATTTTGAAATTCTGTAATGTGCATACATATTTATTTATGTCCTTTTTGTGTACTGATCTTTTTTATCATTATGAAATACCTTTTTATCCAGAAATCTACCTTAATCCAATGTCTAATATAGCTACCTCTCCTATAGGTAATCCAGTTGTCTCATCTTTAGTCCTTGCATGCTTAATCTTTTTCCATCTATTTACTTTTAACCTCTTTGTATCTTTATACTTCAGCTACATTTCTGGTAGACAGCATTTGTTGTAGTTGTGATTTAATACTAATTGAGATAATTTATCTACTACTGACTGTTGGCCCAAAAGCTTTAACCAGCCTGATATAATCTCCTTATCTTGGAGATAAGGAAAAGTGTCTCTCTTGGAGAAAAAAAGTGACCTGGTCAAGATTATATACCTAGTAGCTGTAGATAGGAACATAGAATTTAGGTACCCAATGCTTAAGGCAACACTTATCTCATTAATAAGCAGAACTTGTTTCATCATTTGTACTGAAATTAGGGGTTCCTCAGATATCCTACTTTTGGTTTTATTTCCAAGGATTATTTTCAAGTAAAGGTCAGTAGGATAAGAGCCATTGTTCTAGATTAGTTGAAAACCTTTGGCTTTGGGTGCTTTTGTGGCTTGCTCACAGTGTCCAGTTTTTCATGCCAAGAAACCCCGCGTATCGCTTCAAAGATTTTAGGTAATTCCAAAATCTTTGAAATTGAAACTGGGCAGTTCCAAAGCCAAATGTTCTAAAGAAAGGGAGAAAAGTCAGCTCATGTGCACACTCAGTCTTTGAACCCTTTTGATGGTTCCTCTTTGAGAATGCAGATGTTCTTGCATTTCAACCTTAGTACCCATAGGGCTGCATCAATTCCCCATGAAGCCTCCATCTCTCATCACATTTATTTAAAACAGTAAAACACTTTACAAATTCTTCCCAAACATGAAGGGTCTGTTCTGTGGCTTGTTAGAAAAATAGGGATGGGAATTTAAAAAAAAAGAAAAATCTTGAAGTGGCGTTGGGATTAATGAAGTATTCAGAATCAACGAAGTTCACTTAATATTTTACTTAAATCTGCATTACTATAACTGAGTTACAAATGAATATCATCCTTTATGCATATATTTAGGTTTCAGTTGATGTACCATAAAGTCTTAGAAAAAGCTCAATCATAGAATGAAAGACACCTGATTTTTGCTTTTCCTCCTTAATTACTAAATGGTCATTTGATCTCAGGCAGGAAACTTAACCTCTCTGGGTCTCAGTGTTCATATTTGTTAAACATGATGTTTGGAATTTCCAACCTCTGAGATTTCTTTTATTTATTTATTTTATTGTAACAAATTCAGGAAAGACTTTTTTCTTTACATTATTGTGTTGGTTTTGTCATACATTGACATGAATCCACCATGAGTATACATGTGTTCCCCTTCCATAGCCCCCTTTTAGCCCTGTTTCAAAGCTATTTAAACAAGACCAGTGCTACTTTGTTTTTGTATAATAATTTTTGTACAACATAGAGAAATAACTACATTTTGTCCCAAGCTGAAATTTTGATTTCTAGAATTTCCTCTAATTCCTCTGTTTTTTTTTTTTCCCTTTCTGTGTAGCAGTTTTTCTCTCCTAAATTCAGTGTACTGCTTTCATGATTTTATACTACTGCTCAACTCTCTTTACTTGGGGAATTTTTGTTTGCTGTGATGTTGTATACATATTAGTCTGAATCATGTTCAGAAAAAAATATTTTCTACTAATTTTCTTGGTCCTGTCATTGACTTTTCCTAATCAAGTTGACAAGTTAGGCAAATATCTCTGCATTACATGGGGCAGAGTGTGGTCAGTGCCACAGATAAAGTCTGTTGATGGAAATTGCCCAATAATGTGGGATGTGCTGAAGGAAAAAATGAACACACACACACACACATATAAATCATGTACTTTGAAATAATGACCTCACTTATTATTTTGAAGGTAAATCATGGTGGTCAATGTGGACTTTAGAAATAAACTTTGGTTTGAAACTTCACTGCTACAAATTAGTTTGAAATCCAAGCCACAGAGAACTGGTTGACCTTGCTCTGCTATTGCTTCTCTGTGCAAATGGAAATAACAAATCTAATTTGGCATGGTTTTCTTGTTCTTGCTGTTGTTTCTTTCTTGTTGTTGCTCAGTCATGTCTGAGTCTTTGAGACCCCATGGATTGTAGCGTACCAGGCTTCCCTGTCCTTCATCATCTCCCAGAGCTTTATCAGACTCGTGTCCATTGAGGACGTGATGCCATTCAGCCATCTCGTCCTCTGTCATCCCCTTCTCCTCCTGCCTTCAGTCTTTCCCAGCATCAGGGTCGTTCCTAATGAGTCAGCTCTTTGCATCAGGTAGCCAAAGTATTGGAGCTTCAGCTCCAGCACCAGTCCCTTCAATGAGTAGTCAGAATTGATTTCCTTTAGGATTGACTGGTTTGATCTCCTTGCAGTCCAAGGAACTCTCAAGAGTCATCTCCAACGCGATGGTTCCAAAACATCAAGTCTTTGGTGCTCAGCTTTCTTTAGGGTCCAACTCTCATATCCATACATGACTACTGGAAAAACCATAGCCTTGACTAAATGGACCTTTGTTGGCAAAGTGATGTCTCTGCTTTTTAATATGCTATCTAGGTTGGTCATAGATTTTCTTCCAAGGAGCGTCTTTGAATTTCATGGCTGCTATCGCCATCTGCAGTGATTTTGGAGCCCCCCCCCCAAAAAAAAATAAAGTCTGTCACTGTTTCCATTGTTTCCCCATCTATTTGCCATGAAGTGATGGGACTGGATGCCATGGTCTTAGTTTTCTGAATGTTGAGTTTAAGTCAACTTTTTAACTCTTTCAGTCTTTCCCATTCTGTTGTTTTCCTCTATTTATTTGCATTGATCACTTAGGAACACTTTCTTATCCCTCCTTGCTGTTGTTTGGAACTCTGCATTCAGATGGGTTTATATTTCCTTTTTCTCCTTTGCCTTTAGCTTCTTTTCTAAGCTATTTATAAGACCTCCTCAGACAACCATTTTGCCTTTTTGCATTTCTTTTTCTTGGGGATGGTTTTGATCACAACCTCCTGTACAATATTACGTGCCCAGAGTTCTTCAGGCACTCTATCAGATCTAATCCCTTGAATCTATTTGTTGTTTCCAGTGTATTTAGGTCATACATGAATGGTCTAGTGGTTTTCCCTACTTTATTCAATTTAAGTCAGAATTTGGCAATAAGGAGTTCATGATCTGAGCCATAGTCAGCTCCCGGTCTTGTTTTTGCTGACTGTATAGAGCTTCTCCATCTTCGGCTACAAAGAATCTTATCAATCTGATTTCAGCGTTGACCATCTGGTGATGTACATGTGTAGAGTCATCTCTTGTGTTGTTGGAAGAGGGTGTTTGCTAAGACCAGTGCATTTTCTTGGCAAAACTCTGTTAGCCTTTGCCCTGCTTAGTTTTGTACTCCAAGGCCAAACTTGTCTATTACTCCAGGTATCTCTTGATTTCCTACTTTTGCATTCCAGTCCTCTATGACGAAAATGACATCTTTTTTCAATGTTAATTCTAGAAGGTCTTGTAGGTCTTCATAGAACCATTCAACTTAAGCTTCTTTGGTATTAGTGTTTGGGGCATAGACAGTGATACTGAATCATTTGCCTTGGAAATGAACAGAGCTCATTCGTTTTTGAGATTGCACCCAAGTACTGAATGTTGGCATGTACTAAATTATTTGGTGTTGCCCCTTTTATTCTTAAACACACAGCTTTCCTAGAAGGTTCAATCTGGTGCTTTGTCCTTTGCCTGTCAAATTGTTCTCTGCGACTTCCAATTCCTGAGCTCTTGACCAACATGTCCAACCTCCTGCTTGATGTGTACTTGAAAGTTGAACAGGTCTCTCAGATCTCACATGGATAAAATAAAAATCTTAGTGCCTCAAACCTCTCTCTCTGTGGAGGTATTTCAAAGAATCTAGCTTCTCAAGTCACATTTCTAAGGATCATCCTTAACATATTTCCTTCCCTTCACCATTCCCATGTCACTCATGAGCTACTCTTGTTTTGATGTAATAATGTAATCTGAAGCTTTCTCTTCCTTTGTATCTAGGCTCTAGTCACTTATCTGGACAAAATTAGCATCATCTATAACTTAGATGTCCCTGTGACCTACCTTTTCCCTCCACTTCTTCTATTCCTGTCCTCTCAGCAATCCACTCTTCTTATTCCATTAATCAGAGTGATAGTTTAAGAATGAAAACCTTATCCTATCACTTCAGTGCTTAGAACTCTCCAGTTACCTGCTATTGCACTGAGGACAGTAACTAAGTTTCTTATTCTAGCACACAAGACCCTACTTGAGAAGATTTCTGCTGACTACTGTAACCTGAAATAAATGCTTTCTCTCCTTTCTGCGCTGTAATACTCTGGCCGTACTGTGGGCTTTCCCTGTGCTCTTTTTTCCTTTTTCATGTTCTTTAAAGCATCAGAGCATTTGTACTTCATAGTGTCTTAGTCTTAAATGCCATCTCCAGGATCTTTGCAGAGCTGTCTTCTTGTATAAGACTATTTCAGAAAACTCTGAACACTGAAAGAATCCTTCAGAAACTGATAAAATGGTTATCCAAAGGAGTGGCTGGAGAATAAAAGGGCCTAAATGTAACTGCTCTGAATTTATTTTTTTTAATATTTTTATTTGGAAACATGTAAATTTAAAAACAAAGTTTTGTCAGTGACAAATGTCATTCCTAAAATTAAAAACAAGCAGAAGTCATTCACAATAAACATTTAGAAAATGAGGAGGAAAGCAATTGTAAGAACACCCATTTTTGGACATTATGGAATAAGGAGAAGCAGATTCATCCTGCCACTTCAAATAAAAAGGAAACAGATAAAACATATGAAATACAGTTTTTAGTCATTGTATAACTCACAGTATAGGACTGTGATCCCTCAAGAGAGAAAGCTGAGGTGAGGCCAATGGCCTACTGGAAGTTTCCAGCCAAAAGCAGAGGAGATAGAATCCAGGGAGGCTCAAGGAGCAGGAATTTTTGAGGGCATCCCGTTCAGTCTTTGACTGAGTGATGAGAGGAAATGACCCAAGGCCAGGGAGTGAGCCGCTGGTGAGAAGGAGGCTAGGTGACTGACTCTCAGAGCTCCTTACAAGCTCAAAATATTTTCTATTCTAGTAACTACTTTGGAAAGCTGTCTAACATATGGGGCCTTGGTTTTTGAGTCCTCGGGAGGTTATAGCCTTTTAATAGGCTTAATCAGTGAGATAAAGCAGGCCTACACCAAGGCTTTCTGGAACCTGCCCTAATAAAACTTATAAGCAAGCCATAAGCTGTGTCAAGGTAACCTGAGTTCTTGAAAGTAATTCATTACTATTTACAGGAATAAAACTAAGTCCAGCAACTAACAACATGAAATATCCAATGCTAAGCATTCAACCAGGCATCCAAAGTAACAGGAAAATATAACCCATAGCCATGAGAAAAACCACTTAACACAAACATAACCAGGAGAAATGGGTGTGATAAAATACCTACCAGATGTTAAAATAGCTGCCAGAAAGTTCCATTTATTCAAGAAAGTCAGAAGAAAAAAATGGAGATGAGAGAAATGGAAGATGCAAGTCGTTCATTAAGTTAAATACATAATCATCACATGACCTACTCATTATCCAAGAGAAATAAAAACTTCTGTTCATTTGAAAATCAGTATTCAAGTGTTTATAGTAGCTTTATTCCAATATCCACAAACTGGAGACAATGCAAATATCCATCTACTGTTAAATGAATAGATAAAGCCTGGCACATCCGTACAGTGACATACTATTCAAAAATAATATAGAATGAAATACAGGCAAGTGCAACAACAGGGATGGACCTCACAGTGACTATTCCAAAAGCTGTTTCAAAAGGCTGCATATACTGTGATTTGATTTTGGGAAAATCAAGAGCTATAGGGATGTAAAAAAAAAAAAACTGGAGTTACCAGGAGCTGGGAGTGGGGGAGGGCTTGATCACAAAGATGCTCAGAGCAGTTTATTATGGCGATGAAACTGTTTGTATATTGATTTTGATGATGTTTTTAGGAATATACATTGTCAAATGAAAATGAGATGAAAAAAAGTGAATTTTAAGTTACGTAAATTATATATCACTAAACCTGATTTTAGAAAATACTAAACATATAAAGTTTGGGAGGAAAATGGGGAGCAACTGGAACTCTCATTTCTGTTGAGAGTGCATTAGTTATATAGCCACTTCAGAGAAAAGGGAGTTTCTTATAAAGCTTCACATAAATTTGCCTGGCAACCCAGTAATCTCACACCTATTTATTCACCTGATTAAAATAAAATCATAGACACACAAAAAGTTATATGTAAGGACTTATCATCAGTTTATACTCTACAGCACAATAAACAAATACAGACATCAAAAAGCGCAAGCAAAAACCCTAGAAAACCCCAGATGACCACTAACTGGTGAACAGATAAATTCTGATGTGTATTTGTAATATGTGTGCGCACACACACACACACAATGAAATGCCACTCATTAATAAAGATAGACCATATTGTGTAATTGTCATTACACAAATTTCCAAAAAAAGAAAGCCACTTAAAATAAACCTTTAGAACCTGACAAAAAATCAGAGGACAAGGATGAAAGTGGTATGCATGTTGCTTAAAAGAGCTAGCATGTGAAAGCAACCCAGATGTCCATCGGTAGACGAATGGATAAGAAAGTTGTGGTATATATGCACAATGGAATATTACACAACTATTAAAAAGAACACATCTGAGTCAGTTCTAATGAGGTGGATGAAACTGGAGCCTATTATACAGAGTAAAGTCAATCAGAAAGAAAAACACCAATACAGTATAATAATGCATATATATTCTTGCCTAGAGAATCCCATGGACAGAGGAACCCGGTGGGCTGCTGTCCTTAGGGTCGCACAGACTGAAGTGACTTAGCATGCATGCCTGCATTGGAGAAGGAAGTGGTAACCCACTCTAGTATTCTTGCCTGGAGAGTCCCAGGGACAGAGGAGCCTGGTGGGCTGCTGGCTATGGGGTCGCACAGAGTCAGACACGATTGAAGCGACTTAGCAGCAGCAGCATAGAATTTACAAAGATGGTAATGACAACCCTATGTGTAAGACAGCAAATGTGACACAGATTTAAAGAACAGACTTTTGGACTCTGTGGGAGAAGGCGAGGGTGGGACGATTTGAGAGAGTAGCATTGAAACATGTATATTACCTTATGTGAAATAGATGACCAGTCCAAATTCAATGCATGAAACAGGGCACTCACAGCCGGTGCACTGGGACAACCCAGAGGGATGGGATGGGGAGGGAGGTGGGAGGGGCTTCAGGACCAGGGGACACATGTATACCCATGGCTGATTCCTGTCAATGTATGGCAAAAACTACCACAAGTAGTGAAGTAATTAGCCTCCAATTAAAATAATTAATTAAAAAAAGAAAGTGGTATGCATGTTAAGGGAGCATGTATAACCTTGGGATAATGGAATTATTCTGTGATTTAATTGTGATGGTTTCTGAAGAATTTGAATGTTAAAATGGTGTCAAATGGATAAATTTCAAATAGTTTGTTTTATTGTTTTTTAGTCACCTCATTAATGTTGATTAGAAAATGGAAGCAATGACAGCTAACTGTATAAAAGCAACACAGATGCAATGATTTCATAGATGACTTTTAAATAAATTAATTCGACTACACATTATTGGGCTTCCCAGGTGGTGCTAGTGGTAAAGAACCTGCCTGCCAGTGCAGAAAGCATAAGAGATGAGGGTTCAATCCCTGGATCAGAAAGAGTCCCCTGGAGGAGAGCATGGCAACCCACTCCAGTATTATTGCCTGGAGAATCCCATGGACAGAGGAGCCTGACAGGCTATAGTCTATAGGTCAGAAAGAGTTAGACATAGCTGAAGTGACTGACCATGCATGCACTCACACATTATTAATTAGAGAAGTTTTACTGTTTCTGAACTTGAAAATAAACTAGAATGTACAAGCCAGTGAAACTGAGTGAATATACATTGTTAACATATCCACAAAAACAGAACTGTTTCAAGTGATTTTTGAAAGACTAGTAACTGTATTCTTTGCGAAATGTATTATTTTTATTTTTTACTTATTTTTAATTGAGTTATTGATATATAACATTGTGTTACTTTCGGGTATACAGCAACATAATTGGATATTTGTATGTATTGTGAAATGATCACTGCAATAAAACTAGTGGTGATAACTTTTAGGATTTATTCTCTAAGCAATTTGGAGAAGGCAATGGCAGCCCACTCCAGTACTCTTGCCTGGAAAATCCCATGGACGGAGGAGCCTGGTGGGCTGCAGTCCTTGGGGTCGCAAAGAGTCGGACACGACTGAGCCACTTCACTGTCACTTTTCACTTTCACGCATTGGAGAAGGCAATGGCAAGCCACTCCAGTGTTCTCGCCTGGAGAATCCCAGGGATGGGGGAGCCTGGAGACCTGCCGTCTATGGGGTCACATAGGGTCGGAGATGACTGACGCAGCTTAGCAGCAGCTCTTAAGCAATTTTCAAATATGCAATGCGTATAGTAAATTCTGGTCACCTTGCTATACCTTACATCCCCATGACTTACTTACAACTGGAGTTTTGTATCTTTTGGTCATCTTAACCAATTTTTTTATTTACCTGATCTGTATCTGTGAACTTGTTTTTGTTTGTTTTTTAATTTGTTTTCTGCTTCCATGTACAAGTGAGATCGTGGTATTTGACTTTTTTCACTTAGTATAGTGCCCTCCAAGTCCACCCATGTTTTCTAAAATGGCAAAATTTCCTTTATTTTATTGCAGAATAGTATTCCATTGCATTATATATATATCTGATATATATATATATATACACACACACTTATATATCACATCTTCCTTATCCATTTATCAAAGGATGTAGATTGCGTCCACATCTTGGCTACTGTAAATAAAGATGCACTGAACTTGGGGGTGCATATATCTTTTTGATTTAGTGCTTCTGTGAGATATATGTCAAAGACAAAACAGGGGCACAATTTTCAACAGCACAGAATAATTTTGATTTTAGGAATTATGTTGGTTTTGCCATCTTGAAACCATAATATTTAAATTACAGGCTAAAGTAAATAAACAGTCATGCAATTATAATTGGAAACAAATGGATTTCCAATGCAAGAGAAAAGTACAATTATAAAATTTAAGAAAATATTAAGTAAATCTTTTAGTGGTTAATTTGAATTGGATGTCTCAGTATTAACTCATAACTTTTTAAAGATGATTTTGTTATCGCTACATTGAAAAAGCCTGGAGACACTAAGTTCTTTGGAGAAATGACTGATTTCATCTCTGGTGCAGAGAGTGCTCTGGGTGTTCTGGGATATCATAGATGTACTTTCCAGTCCAGATGTACTGGAAAGCTGAGAATATTTAAAGACAAATGTGATCATTAAAAAAGACATAAAGCCAGCTTAAGGTGCTCCTAGTATCTGCAGTTTATTTAACTCAAGTAACAGTAAGAATAATTTTAATTTATTGTACTGTAGCATTATTAATATATGAAATATATCCATAATCATTCTCAGAAAAGAAAAATACAAAGCCAAGTAGTGACAGCAATTTAAAAATAGTTTTTAAAATTATTATTTCATATTGGAGTAGTTAGTTCCATATGCAAATATCTATCCTGTGTTAGAGTTTTAAATAAAGAGATACTTATTCTGCCTTTCTTCTGTCAGCTTCATGTCAGGGTGATTGAATGAAAGCTCTATGTCTTCTTTTTCTTGCTTTTAATAGATGGTTTCTTGAATAATACAAATAAAAGAGAAACAAAACAATTTCTAGTGAAATGAAATTACCTAGTGAAATGTTAAGGCCATCAGGGAACATCACCTGAATCATTTTATCAATGAGTAATTGATAGAGAATCGGGTATGCATGTTGTGTCATGTGAGCTTCCCTAGTAACTCAGATGTATTGTCTCTGTGTACTATGCTGGTAGCACGTCAGGAAATGTCATTCCTCAAAGGCAAGATCAGGCTGTCACTACCTTAATCTGGAAGGTTTGGAGCTGGGGTAGATCCAGATGTTATGTTCCTTTTGACATTATGTAATAGGAAAGTGAAGTTGCTCAGTCTTATCTGACTCTTTCTGACCCCATGGACTATAACCTGCCAAGTTTCTCCATCTGTGGGATTTTCCAATCAAAATTACTGGGGCAGGTTGCCATTCCCTTCTCCAGGGGGGATCTTCCTGATCCAGGGATCGAACCTGGGTCTTCTGCCCTGCAGGCAGACTCTTTAATGTCTGAACCACCAGGGAAGCCCATGTAATACGAAATGTACAGCATTGCCAGTCAAATACTTTTTCCAAAAATGTCTGACTTGAATCCATTCAGGGCTTTACCCCTTACCTCTGGTTTATATGAAATACAGGAGAAAGAACAAGTTTAATGCCAGCATTAAAAAACAAACAAACAAAAAGAAACTTCAGGCAAATCCAGAGCCTGCCCAGTATTTTTAATTAATACAATATGGGACGGTGAAGAGGAAGAATGGGGTGGCAGGATCCTTATAAGATTAAAAATGATAACCTTATTTAAACAAACCAGTCATAAAAAACTTCTGTGGAACACCTAGGGCTTCCTGGTGGCTTGGATGGTAAAAAAAATCCACCTGCAATTCAGGAGAATTGAGTTCTATCCGCGGTTTGGGAATGTCCCCTGGAGAGGAAATTGGCAACCCACTCCAGTATTCTTGATTGGAGACTCCCATGGACAGAGGAGCCTAGCAGGCTACAGTGCATGGAGTTGCAAAGAGTCGGATGTGAATGAGTGACTACACTTTTTCTTCTTAGATTAATATGATGCAGGAATTTGACATTTAGAAAATATCTCATGTTCAGCATGTTTATAGTGTTGTGTTAGGTAAGAAAATGCCCTTGTTTTTCCAAGATTACTGAAGTATTTGAAAAATGAAGTAAGTCTATAAATTATTTTAAAATATTTAGTCAGAAACATTTTGGAAGCATGTGTGGTAAATGCTTTCTATACTTTGCTGAATCCTTGAAAAGTTTCTTAATAAAAATTTGTAAAAAGCCATTTATAATTTTCCATGATCACCCTATCCAGTTACTTCACCCCATCACCTCATTTTCTCCATGGCAGTAACCAAAATATTGCTATATTTTATTTTCTGATGATTCTGACTTGCCCCCACCCACACCACCAGAATGTTCATTTGGTTGGGATTGGGGACCTCTTTGTTACTACTAACCAATATAGTTCTGAGAATGGTACCTGACACATAGCAGGGCAGATATTTTTTTTTAAGTCAATTAAAATAGAAGAACACATTATGAATGGATAGTAAGTTTGAGGAAGATTAGGAAATATGAAGAAGAGTGAGATGTAAGAATTCAGCTGTAGTAATGAAGCAGTGAGATACCCCCTGAAGACTTTACAGTGGGGCAGTGATGTAACCCAAATTATATGATTTCTGCACACACAGTGTTTGTGATCCTTGTGGATTTTCCTGTGCTTCACAGAGGAAGCGGGGCAGGAGGGCAGCTGGTCTCTGTGAGTTCCCACCAAGGCTTCGTGACTTACAGGTAAAATTTTATGGGACAGCTTAGAGTGATTGAGTGATTCCTGTGCCTATAACCTGTGTAAATGTTCAATTGAAAGAGACTTCTGAATTTCTCATTGAAAAGTTGATGCCAGAAACTGATTTCATCTCAACTTAAAACACCCAGGTAGAATTTCTGAAATTATTGACATCTAATAACGGTCCCTTGAGACCACTGTTAATTTTCTACAGTTGTAACATGTCATATTTCATACCTCCCCAAAGATACCTTCCGTGCTCTTTCAGTGTTTCTCGAGAGCATCTGTAACTAATTCGTTCTGCTTTATTTTTTTGATTCCTCCTCACACAATGAAGAATAGTATAAACATTTGTTGTTTTAATGTCCCAGCTAACAAACTTTTCTAATTGTGTTTTATAAATACCACAAATTCTGTAAAATCGGTGAGTTAAAGGATTACGGGGTCATTCATTAATGACCAATGGATAACGGTTCCTCCTAACTCCAGTCTTCTGTATTTCTAGACCCACTTTCTTTAGGACACATGTCCTAGTTAATTATATCAGACCATACAGGCTGGCACTTGTGTTATACACGGTCCAATCATGGTAACTTCTGGGCCATTGGCCTCCAGAAGCATGGACAGCAAGCAGGAACTTATCAAATTGTACCGACAGTTCAGCCTAGTAAATTAATTATTGAAGAGTCACTACCAAATGCTGTTGACATGTGTGCAGTTTGACAGGCTTCTGTAACATCTAGTCCTTTCAGGAAAGTAATTCTGTAAGGAAATTGCTTGCAGTAGAGGTTGTGGGACTCAGCTGGGTGACAGCCATGTCATGACAATCAATATGGGGACAAAAAAATCAAATATTAATGAAAGATAGATTTGTTCATGCGCAGGATCGGTATTTTTTTGTAAATGCTATTTTACTTCCATCAACCACTTTCCAGCCAAATGCTGGGTATAAGCTCACTGAAACTAAACTCAAGGTGACATTTCTCATTTCAATTACTTCCTAAAGTGTCTCCCTCCTCTTTTTTCCCCACCTCTTGTTGAGAACTGCAGGCAACATAATGAAATACTCTGTCAACTACAGAGTCTAAGATCTGGAGAGGCAGGAGAGAATTTTGTTGAGATTTCTGAATATAGAATCCATCCTACTTTGAAAGTCAGCATGAGGCTTTGAGGAGGATCTTGGCCTCAGAAAAAGACATTATCAAGATAATTTAAAAGAAGTCCAAAGTTTCATTTAGCCAATTAGCTGCTAATGAGTGGGCATTTTCAAGTTAAAAATCATAGGGATAATTATCATAATATCAAATGCTTGCTGATACTTTGCTGAATATTGTTAAAGAACACAATTTCTGAAGAATTGGTGCCCATTTGTAATCGATCATGTTTATGGATCTAATATACTTTTTGTTTTTGATTGCTTCTTTTACATAATATGAAAATAACCATAAAAATTCATAAGGGGGTGATAAGAATAATTACTTGGTGCTTCTCCAACTGGTAACAACTTGTTGAACAGTGTCTGGATTGGCCATTTTGACTGAGTTGAACAATTAATAAGAACTATCTTGAAGGGCTGTCTAAGGGAATTGCGCTGGTCACATTCACTGAGACAAATAGATGGTACTTCTCTTCAGAAACATGAAATACTTGCTAGTTATTGCCACTTTGATTTGTTTCCCAGAGACTCTTAACGTTCTGATTTTCATCTTGATTTTAAATTGATGAGGATTACTCATTTTGCTCTGGAATGCGCTGAACAGAATCCATTATTCTTAGTCTTTAAAAACTAAAGATGGCATATTTGATTAATAAGAACAAATACAGCTTTGGACTGATCCTGGTATTTTGTTAACCTCAGTCTGAGCTCACAAAAACTCGGATGAATGACCAGGAGAAGCGGGAATAGACAGTATTCCAATGGAAAGTTTGGGGGCTCAGGTTCTAGGTGGTGGCCTGGGATAAGAGGAGTGAGACATTAGGGAAGGATTTTTCCTCCTTTCCTACCCTTCCTGTCTTTCTCTCTTTGCTCTTTCCTCCTCTTGGGTAGACAGAATAATGACCCATCAAAAATGTCCACATTCTAGCCCCAGACCTTTGGATAAATTACCTTATGTGGCAAAAGGGATGTAGCAGGTGTAGTTAAATTAAGGATTTTGAAATGCTGTAGAGTTGCCTGGATCATCCAGGCAGGTGCAGTGTAATCCCAAAGCTCTTTATAAGTGGGTCCGAGTTGGAGGAGAGGTTGAAGTGATTCCATCACTGGAGGGAGGCCCCATGTCAAGGAATGAAGGCAAATTCTAGAGGCTGAGAGAAGCAAGGACAGATTCTCCCCTGGAGCCTCCAGAAGGAACCCAGCTCTGCCACCATCTTGATTTTAGCTATGGAAGACTGGTGTTTGGGCTTCTGACTTCCAGCTCATGCCATGTGGCATACATGTGAAGGGCCCGAGAGATGGGGCACAGACAGAAAACGTTCACTACTTATGCCGTTGCTTTGAAGTGTATAAGCAGGGGTCAGAGGAAGTGGAGACTGTATTACCAGGTTGCCTTCTAAGAATAAGATTTGTCCAACCATAATCATCCTTTTAACCTCTTCCAGTAAAACAAAACAAAACACGTCCTGTGTACAAGATTTAAAGCTCTCCTCTAAAATTTAGCATAAGCTGCCAAAATTCTTGTTCTTCAAAAAATGGTGATCTGATTAATTTGCTTGGTTCCAAGTTCTGTTGTGTGTTGAATAACACTACTGTTTGATGATATAAAGGGCTGAGAACCACAGAGGGCTGGCTGGGCTGGCTTGGCCTTAAACCCAGTAGTTAGGGAGACTGTAGCTGCTGTGCATAGCCTCTTGTCTTATGTTGGCTGCAGAGTTAGAGACTCAGTGGGTAATGCAGGTGCTTATCTTTCTGTCCTCTTTCCACCTTTATATTTTAGTTCTCATTTGTGTGTGAAGCCTGTAATAACATCACAGTCTCCAGAGGCTTTACCTTCTCTTGATGAAAGTCTTTGTCCCAATTATGGTACCAGGGAAGGATACACAGACCACGTCTTACCCTCTTGTCTCCCTCTGCTGTTAACCCCAGGCTTCGCTAATAGAAAGTTGAAGATAGAGGGGAAATCTTAGATAATCCAAGTCACTGAATGCTCTGCTTTGGCTTGTCTAGGTCACTATAGTCAGGGGGGTACCTTTTGACTTGATTGATCTGGGAAAGTGCCTTCTTTAAAAATACTATGTTTGAAGTTTTGACTTATAATTACAACAGATAGCGTTGATAGTAATAGGAAGAACTGGGATAACACTTGAGAGTAAATAAAATAAAATAATGAGTAATTGCTTTGTTTCTCATATCACTGCAATCTTATAATTATCCTCTGATTTTTTGATTGTCTCACCACCTATTTACTCGTTGGCTTGTCCTGTTTATTCTCAAAGGTCCCTGATAACCTTCCTGGTAATTAAATTCAGTAACTTTCTGCTCCTCACCATTTTTCATGTAGATATCACTTCCTTCTAAAAATATATTTCACCAGTAGCATCTATGATACTTTATTGCTGTTTTGTTTTTGTTTTTGCTTATTTTCCTAGATTTCCTTCCTCCTTTCTAAATATTCCTCCTCTGGCTCTTATTTCACCCTTAAATTCAAGGATTCTAATAATACTGGGATCTTTCCTTGATAACAATTTCTTTTTTTTTTTTTTAATACTTTTGACCTGACTATGTCATATAATTGTCATTTCTTTGTGTACTTCCTTGTCTTAAAGCTAAACTATGTTGATCTGAATTTCTAGTTGCCTGTAATAGACATTTGCATCCAGGTGTCCTTCTGGTACCTGTTAGTGTGTTGCAAAAACTCTAGGTAGATACAGCTCCTAAACCACCCTCTTCCATGACTCAGGCACTTAAATTCCTGTGTGTCGATCAAGAGTGCCACATATCTTAAGTTCTAGGACTCCGAGCAGTGGTCAGAGTCCTAGACCAGTGTCATATGGGCCTAGCAGGTCAGAGTCCAGTGACCTAGTAGTTCTGTCACAGCAAACTGCTAATACAACAGTCCTCTCTAGACTGATTTCTGGCAGAATCATTGGAAATGATTCTAGGAGTTACATACAGTGTGAGTCACATAGAGGCATGTGTTTGTTATATCACTGTGCCCACTCACAATGGACACATCATTATACTTTCAAAAGACGGGTCAGCCCCACCATGTCCATCCTTACTGGGGAGTGTCTTATTCATTCCCTTCCCTGCCTTCCCTTCCTCTGCTACTGCTGGCCAAAGGCTATCTGAGAAGACGTGCAAGAAGTCATGAAGGCTTCCCCCACCTTTTCTTGTCTTGTCTTTTGAAAATGAAGGTCATTGAAATTTGCAGAAAATGGAACACAGTAACTTGGACTTTGTAGACATGGTCAGATGAGGACTGTGGGGCTCAGCCATCCAGTGGGCCTCCAGCTGTGCAGTGCTTCTGTGCCTCCCAGACAGACTGGCCTTTTTCTTTCCCCAGGCTCTCTCAGTAAGTTCTTTATTTTTGCCAGTGGAATCACTGACCATCCAGTTACCCAAACTTTATACTCTGGAGCTTCCTTTGCTTCTGATTAGGATGCTATTGAAATACTATAGCCACATGGTAATAAGGATCTGTCTAAATGGCACTGAAGTCATGGCTGTGGAAATGAAGAGGGAGGGACGAGTACAGAAAAGAAATTAAATGATGAATTTAATGAGACTTGCGAGTTCATTATGAAGTCAGTGTGAGAGAGAAGGTGGAGTCAGATGGCAATAATAGTTAACATCCATAGAACCCTTACTTGTGTGCTGGGCATTATTCCAAGTTCTACACATATCATCTCCATTAAGCAGTTGTAAATAGGTTAATGCTGAAGTTTAACCTGAACCAGCTGGTGGTATAAGTCAATCCCACCCCAAAGAAAATCCATGGACCAGTGTAGGTCCACAAACTGTTGCTATTGATCCATGTCGCCCTGAGGGTAAAAACTAAAAGTAAGGATTAGAAACTTTGGTTACAAGATAATAGAGTGACTTTATGTAAGGGTACAATCCTGATTTATATGTTTTGTGCCTTTCCTGTTTCATGTAACTAATTTTTTTTTTTTAAATTTAGGAAGGGATCATCTAGAGGGTGTGTGGAGCTTTAATCACCACTCCCCACTAAATTCATTGCTTTGTTTGTTTACTGTTGATTGGGTCTCATCTAAATAGTTTTTGTCTTTAAACCTTTCTTCATTGGTACCAAATGGTCCCACAGTTTAGAAGATAAATAATCCAAAAAGGTTTTATGGACACTCAGAGTTGAGCTGGATAAATGGGAAAAAAAATATTGGAAGTTAGTTCAGTTTGTCTTTGAGGACAGGCTCAGTCTAGTCTATCCAGAACTGTGAAGGAGGATGTTTTTTGTAAAGGTGGTGTGGGGCATCTTATCACCACATTTGAGTCTGTTCATCTGAATTCAATACAATTGAGTCCCTGCATGAGGATGCAAGTCCTGTTCCATGATCACCTATAGATCTAACTCTTCCTGACTTTGTCCTAGATCAGTTGGAAGGGGCCAGGGTGACCTTTATGAGAAAGAAGAGAGCCTTGGAGACCAAACTCATGGTCTGTCTGATGATAACAGATAGTTTCTATTGAGCACTTGGTATATGTGGGCTTGTGATCGTAGATGGAGTTAGCAACATAATCTCCATAGTTTCTATTGAGCACTTGGTGTATGTGGGCTTGCCGGGGGTCCAGCCTCGGCGGGTCCGGGGGTCTTGAGGGATGAGTGGCATCGGCGGAAAAACTGAGGTGAGTCGATGTGTGGTGATGGAGCAGTCTCTCTCGTTTATTGTTGTTGGTTTACCGTTTTATAGCCAAAAGACATCCCCATTACATCATTACATCACCTATCATTCTATAAAATTTTTTGTTTTCTACCTTCCATAGCAACCTTATCATTGAGCTCATTCCCCAATCTATCATGAAACATTCCCCTTACAGAAGTCAGATTTCTGCGTAATTAGATTTAACAATAGTATGTTTACCATTTGAATGTCTTCAGCCTACATCATTCAGTCATGATAAGTACATCAACCTAAGTAGAAAGGTTACATTTCTCTTATCAGGTGCAACTATGTAGGAGCTAGAGGGAAGGGCTTAAGCGTGAAACTGTTTTATTCTATTAACCTACTTCCCTTCTTACGAGGAAAGAGGACAAAGAGACAGTTTAGAAAGAGGAAAGAGGACTAAGAGACAGTCTAGCAGCACTGCTTTAGCAATAAAACCCTATTAACCTTTTAACTACTATAATGAATTCCTATGTCTACACTATCCTAAAGCAATCAATGTCTCCAACTATGCTGGCCACAGTTATGAGCATTCCTAAGTCCCATTCCAGCCTGATTTCTTCAAGGAAGGGAGCCTCCTCCGTGAAGTGGTCAGGGGAGTGGGAGGTGGAAAAGTGACCCAGGTACGAGCCCTCTGGTGGTGGCCTTGCCATGACCCCCAGAGAACTCTTGGTAAACTCCCCAGTAATGAGTAGGAGGAGGAGTAATCTATTTAAATGTCCCTTTCATTCCTCCTTAGCCCCAGGGGAAGGCAATCCACCCTCCCAGATCCTTTGGTCCATAAAGTCTGGGGGGATTATCTCAGGATGAATTCTTTCCAACTGGGACTGACCTACTGAGATGAGCCAATGTTCCGAGCTTGGACAGAACTCCCAAGAAAAATACCAGGGAGGGGGCTTGCCCAGGATGCCCCGATAAAGAAAGTCAGCTTTGCAATTTCTTTCTTAGTCTCATGACCTTGTCATCCGAGCAAGGGGGCATCCTGATGGCTCCCAGCATGGGCTTGTGTCTGTAGATGGAGTTAGCAACATAATCCCCAACTCTCTCTCACTGGCCTTGAACCTGAATAGCAACTATGAGCATCACTCTCTTTATTTCCTCTGGCTGGCTTTATTATTTTATGTGATTTTCCTGGCCCCTATTATGTCTAATATTTTTAGAAGTTTTCTTTTAGAAACAAACTTTTGTATCTTAAACAAACACAAAAACAGTGCTACTTCTTAACACAAAATTTGATTCGGCAGAGGGTTTGAAGAGCTAACTTTCAGATCTTAGCTCAGTCGTGTACTAGCTGTGGCAGAGAGGTGGCCAGCCTCTATTGCTGATGGCCTCTGCTCACAATGGTGTGTTCCTGCTGGGAAGTGGTTACCCAGCCAGACGTTATTACATTTTTGAGTTCCTTTGCATCTAGATGGAACCATGTGATTTGTGCCAGGAAATAAAATGTGAGAGGCAATAATGCATGTCACATCCTGACCTAAGAAGTTTCTAAGAATAGGGTATGCTTCCTTCAGACTTTGTTCCCTCTGGGATGCTCTCCTTAGCCATGTGCTGAAGGCTTTTGTTTCCTAGGATGCTCTTAACCTGGATTCCTGAGTAATTGCTTGAAAATGAGCCTCCCAACCAGGATGGGCCTTGCCTGACCCAAAGTATTTGAATTGGACTTTAACTGGAGAAAGAAATGCTCTTGTAATAAGTGGGTCACTGAGATTTTAGGACAGCCTGATAAAGCAGTTAGCCTCTTGACTAAGACGCTGGCTGTGTGACCTTGGGTGGGTTACTTTGCATTTTCATGCCTCAGGTTTTCTCATCTGTGTAGAATGGAGAGAAAAGTATAGTCTGCCTCATAGAACTGTGAGATTTAAGTGGAGGTTATTTGTGTAAGAGTGTCTGCCTGCCACATTATAGGTACTCAGGAAATCTTATCTGTTGTTCTTTGCTGCATGGTTATATCTGTTCATTAATGGAGCCAATACTGGTCTTTGTGGAAATGGGACTCAGCCTGTTTCATCCCCAAATATGGTCAGACTACAGAGCCAATGCAGTAAAATGTAATATCTCCCTCCTCAAATCCAAGGAACAATAGAAAATCCACCAGAAAAGTTGAAAATTTTACTGATTGTATTTTAATTTGCTACAATTAGCTAGATAATTGAATTGGACTTTCTTGAAATGGTTATCAGCTCAGTTGTATCCAGCTCTTTGTGACTCCATACACTGTAGCCTGCCAGGCTCCTCTGTCCATGAGATTTTCCAGGCAAGAATACCGGAGTGAGTTTCCATGCTCTTCTCCAGAGGATCTTCTCAACCCAGGAATCAAACCCAAGTCTCCCATACTGCCAGCAGATTCTTTACCGTCTGAGCCATTAGGGAAGCCCAGGATAACTGAATAAGACTTCCTTGAAATAGCTGTCCTGTCAGTATCTTATTTTTCCTGGGCTAAGCCTATCAATCAACAAACGGATGGCCAATGAGGAAAAATATGTCAAATTCCACTGGAAACAGACACATCATATTATTCCTTTCACTGTTGAGCAGGCACAGTGCCGTGATGGCGAGTAACCTTTGACTGTGTTGACTGTCTCTGGCGTCTGACCCTCTTGTGACTGCATTTATGTGGCGCAGAACCTCAGTACAGAGCATTTTCCATTGTGCAGCTTATCTAAGTGGCTGGGGCTCCTAGATTCTGGGTCTCCTCACCTTCCACCTTGCTCCCTTCTCTGTAGCTTCTCGGGTCCCCCCAGTGTTAGCTAGGTAGAGCCAGAAAGCAGCACTTGGGGAGCCATAGCCTGGCTGCTGTGAGGGTGAAGACACAGGAAGAGGAGAGAAGTCTGGAGCAGCCACACCCAGGAAACCCCAGCCTTTTATAGCAATCTGTCCTGTAGGGCAACCAGTAAAATGTAATACTGCAACCAGTTTCTCCCTGTAGAAGCTGTGTAGGAACTGTGATCATTTCCGCTCAGACCCACCCAGCCCCTCTGTGCCTGACTCCCTCTTGCTCTCTTCCCTATCTAGTTGATTGGAGTCCATATGCCTTCTTCACTGAATATAGTTCTTGTCTTGACTTAATTAAATTAAAAACATTAACTCTGGCTTTACTTAAACTCAGAGTGGCTGCCCCCCAACCCCCTGTCCCAGTCCATGAAGTATTTTTAAATTAAAGGACCACTGGGAGACCCTGGCCCTTCTTCAGGACCTAGGGCATGTCCCTTGTGTCCCTTGCATCCACATGCTGATTTCTCCCCACATTCAGAAGGCAGCTCTGGAAGGAGCCTGTCAGCTTGGGGAAGGAAACCAAGCAGATAATCAGGAAATCAAGTATTCACCAGGAATGGGTATTTGGAGTGCAGCAAGTTCAATTTGCCAGATAATTTGCTTTCCACACTCAGCTTTACCTACAGCACAATGAAACACATTTCAATCTAAAATTGCCTCCTAACTCCAATCAGCATTAATTTAATAATACATATTCAACAGATATAAACACTCCCAGTGACTGGAAAATGAGTACAGATCCACATGTGTTTATGCTGATATTGGAGTCTAAATACGATTTCTTTCAGTGACAGCAGTGGAAATGTTTCTCTGCTCCCCCCCCCCCCCGAAGCTGAAAATGCAATTTGCAAATTGCTGAGGGATTTACTTATTGGCAGGGTTGAGAGCCCTGGGATACTTAGTTTTTCTGTTTGTTCACTAGGACTTTCTCTGCTGGGCCTCACTGTGGTCCAGTGACTTTCTTCTCTGTTTAGAAAGCAGTTCTGCCTCTTTTAGTTTGTCTCAAGAGGCTCAGCTTAATCATCAGTGGTGATTTTATTTTCTTCTTTGTTGAGGAAGGTGGGAAACTGAGAAAGTATTAGCATATTCTTGCCACCTTAGGCAAGGGGGCTATGCAAAAGCCTTTAGAACCAAGAGAACATCCAAAAATGGGGAGACTACCAGGAGTCCTGCCTAGAAGTTACACTGTTCCCACCCCCAGGCCTCATGACATCCCCAAGTAGAGCTTCCACTCTGGGAAAAATGTGAAAGACTTAAAACTCCCCAGCAACTCAGATGGCTTTTTGTTGTTGTGAAAAGAAAGAGTTTAACAGTTGAAAAAATAATGAAAAAAAAACTGAGGCTTTAATACAAAAGCAAATGGTAATGATTGCAGCAGCAGGAGTTTTATAGCCTTAACTCTTGTCATAGTCTCATTTTCACAGGTTAAACATGTGACCTTGATACACATATAACATGAGCATGTGACAGTTTTACTTAACTCATTTCTAAGGACACAGATGAGATTTTCAAGCTGATTGTAAGAACAGTTGAGAAATTGGACATCCAGATGAACTTAAAAATGTTAGCCTGAGTTTGCCAGGTTTGATACAAAACCTGATTAATGTATGTAATAAAAACCTTAATGTATGGAAATTTTGTATTGGACATAAATCAACACATTAACACGTAACTTTATAGTGTCTGAGCTCCAATCAGATAGTAAACATTTGTGTCAAACACAAGTACGGTCTTCTAGAGAGCTAAATAATTCCTTGGAAGCTTGTTAAGAGTGCCTTGGTGTGTCAGTGATGCAAAATGCCACTGTTCCCTGTGCCTCCCCTCATTGCCAACTGTTGGATAAAGATCAGAGTGGATTCCCAAGTGGCCCATAGTTACAATAGAACCTTGTAATCACTGTCTACATTTCTCTGGCTCTCTCTCATGCTAGGAGCTCCCCTCCCCCACATCACTGTATGTCCCCAGGTCTCTGGACTTGAAGGCTGCATGGACTTTTCTTCTGCCACTCCTCTCAGAGTCTTTTCTTTTTCCTCTTCTAACTTGGTGGTTCTTTCCATTTCCAATGTCATTCTCACTAATTCTTCAGGCCTTTATGATTTTTTTCTACCACAGACATCAGTCTTGTCTTTAAAGTTACAAATGGTCTTGGTAAACAAAATTCCATGGCAAAGACAGACAGATGGGTCAGGCCTAGAAAGCAAAGACTGAATTTTC
Organism: Antilocapra americana; assembly: GCA_007570785.1. Lineage (NCBI taxonomy): Eukaryota > Metazoa > Chordata > Mammalia > Artiodactyla > Antilocapridae > Antilocapra > Antilocapra americana. The sequence goes on from ML660201.1 coordinate 15,961,678, forward strand.
CTTGGAGAAGGAAAGAGTCAGGAAGAAACTAAGAATCTTCAAGTATTAGAGATCGTTACCCCTGCCACTGACACAATTCCCATCCAGCAGCAGGTCTCTCAGAGATTCATGGCTCTGGAGATGTGACAAGGATTTGGCTTTTTTGGTCCATTGGACCCATTCTGGTAGCACCAACCTTTTCCCTTTCCCTGTCTATCAGACATACACCTTCTTGATCAATCCTTGAACTTAAAACTGCTTTGAAAAGTCCCAGTTCTCAGTCAGAAACTTGGTTAGATGCATTGTTTTTTCTTTCCCATCCTTTGTGGATATAAAATTATTATTAACTGTTTCGCCTATTTATACAGGCATACCCTTCCATTGCAATACCAAGTTCTGATCAGTTAAGAAAAAAAAATGGGTTTGAAGCTGACATTTCTTTGGATTTCTCACAGGATCTAAGATGGAGTGTGTTTGCTGGGTGTAAATAATTAAAGACATTTCTCGCCTTCAGTTGGAATCAGTAAGTGCAGAATTTGTTTACTTTTAAAATAGATCAGAGAAAAGGAAAGTGTGTGGGGCTCTAGGTTGGAAGTCCTGAGCTTTCTGAGGATTCTTACAGATCTCTGTATACCTTGATTGAGTTCTGCAATCCAGATTGGGGAAGTCACCCTTAACCTTGAAACTTGAGTCATGCCAGGTGCTGATGATGGAAGGTGTGTGGGGGGTGGGTGTGGTGTGTGTGTGTGTCAGGGGTGATGGTTGATGGAGGACTGGGGCAGCATGAAAACTTGTTCTCCTATTTCTCAGTACGTGGCTTGTTTGACTAGTTGTACCTTATACCTAGAATAGTACAATCAAGGGTCATCCTGAACGTTATTTTTGTGCAATGCCTGAGGGATATAGTAGTGCTCATCACTGAAAAAGCTGCCTTTTTACAGATTTGCAAAGGTTCCTTGAGTGGGCTATGAATGTTCCCTCTTAGCATGTGAATACTTGCTTCATTGTGGTCAAGCTGCTGGAGGGAGCTAGCCCATGCCCCCTCCCCATGAATTCGGAGAGTCCCCTCCCCCATGAGTAGGGGGATTGGGAACAGGCCCATGGATCCATTTCAGAGAGCCCCTGAGCGTCCCAGACTAAATGCGTATTTGTGTCTCTCATCAAGAGCTCTGACACTCGAGATTCCCAGCTTCCATACTGGATTCATTTCCCTTTAGAGATGAGGAGATTAATGTGCTCACAGAATTACCCACAGTCTTTGTAACCCACGTTTGCTGTCCTACGCAGCACTCACCGCCTGTGGCCTCTGAGTGCAGGTGTTACAAGCCAGGAGGCTTCTCCCTTCTCGCTTTCACGTATTTCATCAGAGGGCCCAGTTCCTCCACCCAGGTCATGGTTCCTAGCGCTTGCTGAGCTCAGGGACTTGCAGCTCACATCTGGGCTCTATGACATTAGCCTCAGCCACATCTGCCCTGTGTTTCCTGCTTTTTGATCACTTCTTTCATCCTGGAGATCCTGAGTTATGGCTCCTGACTAAGTTTTGGCACACATAGCATGGGTGGCCTGCCTTTTCTCTGCAGCCACATCTCTTATATGGGGTATGGCGTGCCCAGATCCTGTATATGGAATGTGTAGGCTTTTAGAATTTGCGCAGATGGGCTCTTCATGCCTTAGGAATTCTGTCGTTTCTGAGATGTCTCATGAGAAGTATGTGCAAGCTGCCAGGCAGAGCAAGGCTTCTCAAATGATCTGTGGTAAAGGACCAGTGTTCTTAAAATTTCTAACCCATTGCAGATGAGACTAACTCAAGCCCTGCTGTAATTTTTGTTTATAATAAAAATTAATGAAATTAAAAACATATAAAATATGAATTCCCTTTTTAAATTTGAGATGTAGTTGATGTAAAATATTGTAGAATTTACTGATGTACAACATAGAGCTTCACAGTTTTTAAAGTTTATACTCCATTTATAGTTGTTATAATATATTGGCTATATTGCCTGTGTTGTACAATATACCTTTGTAGCTTATTTATTTTCTACACAGTAGTTCGCACCTCTTGATTCCCTACCCCTGTCATGCCCTTCCCCCCTCCCTCTACACACTGGTAACCACTGGTTTGTTCTCTGTATCAATGATTTGGTTTCCCTTTTGTTACTTTCACTGGTTTGTTTTATTTTTTAAGATTCCACATATAAACGATATCATGTAGTATTTGCCTTTCTCTACCTGATGTATTTCAGTTAATATGAATAATGCCCTGTTAATAGCATAATAGCCTCCAAGTCCATCCATCTTGTTGCAAATGGCAAAATTTTATTATTTTCTAATGGCTAAGTAACTATGGGGTTCCCAGGTGACTCACTGGTAAAGAATCCACCTGCTAAGCAGAAGGCGTGGATTTGATCCCTGGGTTGGGAAGATCCTCTGAAGAAGGAAATGGCAACCCAGTCCAGTATTCTTGCCTGGAGAATCCCATGGACAGAGGAGCCTTATGGGCTACAGTCCATGGGGTAACAAAGTTGCATACGGCTGAGCGACTGACATTTTCACTTTCACAACTAAATAGTATTCTGCACATCCTGCATCTTCTTTATTTATTCATTGGTTGAAGAACACTAAAGCTTCCATATCTTCAGGTCAGATCAGGTCAGTCGCTCAGTCATGTCCTACTCTTTGCAACCCCATGAATCGCAGCACGCCAGGCCTCCCTGTCCATCACCAATTCCCGGAGTCCACCCAAACCCATGTGCATCAAAGCGGTGATGCCATCCAGCCAGCTCATCCTCTGTTGTCCCCTTCACCTCCCGCCCCCAATCCTTCCCAGCATTAGGATCTTTTGCAATGAGTCAGCTCTTCACATGAGGTGGCCAAAGTGTTGGAGTTTCAGCTTCAACATCAGTCCTTCCAATGAACACTCAGTACTGATCTCCTTTAGGAAGGACTAGTTGGATCTTCTTGCAGTCCAAGGGACTCCTAGAAGCAAGCACATCTTTGTCATTATATAGCTGGTAGGATTTTCTCAATGACAGGGATGACTGTAATAAGAAAAGTTCCTAGTAGATCAGTGAAGGTTGCTTCTAAAATTCTTTTGGGCTGAAATAGAACGTTTACATATTTTCCTTAGCATCTTATGGAAAAACCCAAGTGAACATTTTGGGCAACCCAACAGTTAGTTTCATCATATCCAGCGACTGCTTTGGATCTCCATAACCACATACATAGCCTGAAAACCTCAGGGGCAGACAGCCTTCCTGCCACTCTAGAGAATGAATCTAGAAATCACAAGAGGAGATAGAAAAGTTAGAGCTTATATCCAGTTCAGTTATCAACATGTGAAAAAAGACTCAAAACCAAAGAAATTCCCTTTTGTATCATCCCAAAAACAATTTTCTGACACCAACCAGGGGTCTTACATCTCTATTCAATTCTGACACTAACTACTCAGAGTTAGCACAGACCCTACAGATTAAGGGTTCAGTCCTACAAGCCTGACCCTATTTCACATGGTGGCCCTAAAGCCTCAATGCCCCCAAGCCACCTACACTTTTACTTGGCCAGCTGTAAATTCAAAAGTTTCCATGACCCCTCTTGGTTACAACAATTGACAGAACCCAGGAAAGAGCTGTACTTAGGATTATAGTTTTATTATAAAGGCTGTAACTCAGGAACAGTCAAATAGAAGAGACACAGAGGGCGATGTGTGTGGGTTCAGAGTTTCCATGCCCTTTTCACCTACAGCACCCATCTGGCATATCAACATGTTCATCATCCTGGAAGTTCTCTGAGCCTCAGTGTTGCCAGGTTTTCGTTGAGGTTTCATTACAGAGGCATAGTTGAGAAATCACTGGTCGCTTGATTAAAGTCCACCTCCAGGCCCTTCCTTTCCCCAGAGATTAAGGGGTGGGGTTAAAATTTCCCATGCATTAATCCTATTTAGTGTTTCTGTTGCCAGCTCCCAATCTGAGGCTCCCTAGAGGTCTGGCTGTGAGTTATTTCATTAGTGTATGAGCTAAGAGGACTTTTACAAATTACTGAAGACATGCCTACTGTTTAAGAATCTCAAAGATTTTAGGTGCTCTGTGCCAGGAACCCCAGACAAAGACCACAGATTTTTTTTTTTTCCTTAGATCACATCTTTCAATTGTGTTTTGAATAAATTGTCAGAGAGGGCTGTTTGACTGATCTGGAGTATTGTGAAAGTAGGCAGTTACTATATCTAGGTCTGGATTCTGGTATGGAGTAACATTAAAAATGATTATGTATGCAGTTTACATTTATGACTATTAAAGAAGATGAGAAGCAAGAAGATTTTATAGATTCTTTTGCAACTCCGTAAGTGCTGTTATGATGTTTAAGGAAGAAAAGATTTATATACAATGGTACATTTCCTCGTTAAAAAAAAAATAGGCTGTAATAACATCCAGTGGTACTTTACGGTTTATAATGTATTTTCAGGGACATCATAATAAGCTGATAACAATTATTCCATACAGCCTTCAACTGGGCTCCATGCTGATGTGCATGCTAACTCTGGCGTCTTTTCTGTCATCATAACTCTACTAGGTGGGCACTGTTATTAGCCCAATTTTGCTAATGAGGAAACCAATGTGTATACAAATAGGTCAAAGTCACAAATTGGTATTAGCATCAGAACTTAAAACCTAGTTCATCTGAGTCCTGAGTCCTGCACTCTTCTTCTAAGCCTTGTGCTACAACCAGAAAGTGGAGGACAGTATCCTGATCTAATAACAAGGATGACCCGAACATTTGTGCTCGTTCAGCAGGCTTGCTCTTTGACCTTGGGCAGTTGACTTTTTAACCATTGTTTCTCTTTTTGCCTTGTTTGGTGGTCGCTAAGTTAGGGTAGACACTCTCTGACATGTTGAGTTTTGCCATTTGTGATGTGATGCCCAAGTTTGCCTCTGCTCTTATTTAATTTCTTGCATTCTGGGAGGTGTCATTTGTAAATCTGGAAGCTTGGAGGGTGAGGGGCATTTCCTTGAGAAATTTCTTTGAGAAATTCTAGGGCTAGTGCTTTCATATCCTTTAATGCTATAATTTCTAGTTCCAGCATACTTAATGCCAGCCTATTTATTTTCTCTGCTTTTCTCTGAATATAAATGGGGACCATTCCACAGAGCCATATGCACAGTATAAATGCAAATATCAAAATAAATAGCATCCTGGGAGAACACCTTAAAAATCCATAGACTTAATATTGCTTATACTTTTTCATGAATGATTGAAATCTAGGCGTATCTGGCTGGTGTCTCCTCCCCCCACCCCCAACTGCTTGTAGAGCATAAACTTGTTCACATAGGCCTGAGGTTTTGCCTTCTGGGTCTTACTTCCCAACAGGGCTGATCTTAGTTAAGTGGTTTAAAAACTCTGCACCTCAATTTCTTTATGTGTCCAATTATAGTAACATGTGCCTTTGGGGATTACCATAAGAATAAGATGAGAGAGCTTGCAGACTACTTGCTAAATGTTATTGATTTCAATCCAGTTTGAACCTGCATCTCCCATCAGTGCCCTCTTTGTCCTTCCTCCTCCTCAGCCCTGCAGGCAGCCAGTGTGCAGGAAGGTCTTGGGTAGCCTGCTGGGCTTCCCTGGTGGCTCAGACAGCAAAGAGTTAGCCTGGAGGGGGAGCATATGTAAACCCATGGCGGTTTCATGTCATTGTATGGCAAAACCAACACAATAAAAAAAAAAAAAAAAAGAGCCTGCAATGCAAGACACCCAGGTTTGATCCCTGGGATGGAAAGATCCCCTGGAGAAGGGCATGTCTACCCAGTCCAGTATTCTTGCCTGAAAAATCCCGTGGACTGAGGAGCCTGACGGGCTACAGTCCAGAGGGTCACAGATCGTCAGACACGACTGAGCAACTTAACACATTTTGGGTAGGCTACTGGATAGGTAGGGCATCTTTTCTGTCATCACAACTCTACTAGGTGGGGACTGTTATTAGCCCTATTTTGCTAATGAGGAAACCAAGGTGTCTACAACTGTGTATACCTCACACTTGCTCTTGCTTGTTTCAGATCTTCCCCAATATGTCTCCTGTTTGGAGATAAAATGAAACAGTCTTAAGGCTAAGTAGATAATTCTTCTCCCTCAGTGTGTAGATAGACTTTACCTCCTCAAAAATTTCCCCCACAGACGGGCAATGGCTTCAGGAATAATACTGAGTTCTCAAGAGCCCCTACATCCTATGCCCTTAGGGTTAGAGTGTCCCAAGGAGAGCCTTTGTGTGGGGCGGAAGACCGCAAGGACCTCCAGGCCCTCAGCTTCCTCGTAGTGTGTCTGTTAGCCATGGCAGGTGTGAGACAGTCAGGGATACTCTTGCTGATGCTTTGTAGTGAGGGAGCGTGGTCTGGTAAGTATTTGGATTCTGAAGGTAGATTTCCTGGGTTGAAGTGCTAGCTTTGCCACAACTGGCTTGGTAATCTTTGACCACTTACTTAACTTACCTCTGTCCCAGTTTCTTCATCTTGGAGTCACTAGTAGCTGTCTCATAGACAGCTAGCATGTCTATAGACAGGCCAGAATGTCTGACACATTTAAGGCAACATGTATTTTGTATTACTCTTAATATTTACACAGATATAGTAAAGGAAACACATTTCCCTCTAACAGCTGATACTTCATAATGAAGGAAACATCATTATCAGAGATCAGGAAACTGTGATAACATTAAAGTTTGTAAAATGTTGTATTTAGACCAGAATTTCTCCAAGGGAAAGGATTGAAAGAGATGTTTTTGGATGATATGAGGGCAAAGTTTCTTTTTCTTACTAATTTTAAATTTGTTTTTAACATAGTTGGGAGATAGAAATGACATATTGAATCTGCAGGTCTGTGGGTTTGCTTGGGATGAGACCAGAGCCTGAGATAGCAGAAGATTCATTCAATATATGTGAGGGGCCAGACAAGTCTCCTGTGGAGAATCTCAGAGTGTGAGATGTTCTTAATCTCACTCTGAGGCTCTCTGAGTGCTTTGAGTAATACAAGGAGCAAAAGAGCCATGGATTTTCATTGACTTGTAATGAGATGAGATTGCAGGCAAGAATTGGTATTTTAAAGTAATTTTGAAAAAGACTTTGAGAAGGAAAATGCCGTATGACATAAATACTAATAAACTTAGTTTTCATTTTTATTTTTTGCCTTGTGTTGTGTTTCAATGATGATTTTTCTCCCAAGCATGGTTCTTGATTCAGTTAATGGTGAACACGCTAACATCCTGCCCAAGGGTAGAACTTGCTATTTCTAAGGAGTTAATAGTGCATCCTTGACTGACTGGTGGATAGAGAAGGGTTACAGTGCAGAGTGTTGTCTACATTTACTGCTTGTCTTCAGCTTATTCCCCAGATTATGGCTCAGTTCTGGGCTTGCCATTATGTCCTAGAGGAACAGCGAACAAGAAAGCCTCATCCATTGTCTCTTTGAGGGCTGTGACATAAATAGAGAGAGGGTAAGGATTCTATTTTAAAGCCTGTCTCTTTATAAATGTCTGATTTTGAGTGAGTTATATGTTTTGCCTAGGCTTCAATGCTTAAGTAGGGTGACCTTGACCTAAAATATACCGCCAGATATTTCTCCAGCACAAGTGGGTTTATTCAAGGTCATCAAAGAATTGTGGTTCAGGATCTACAACGATAGTGACCCCTAGCAAAAATAAAGAGGGAGAATGGAGAGGAGAACTCTTTGTAGAGGGGAAACAGATGTTGGGAGAGTCACAGTAAACAAAGAGCAGATGCCTTTTCATTGGCTGAACTGTGACAATCTCTCACTGACTAAGCTCTTGCCAGGAAAGAAAGGAAAGTCCTTCTCTTTCATGTTGGACTCTGCTCTCCTTGTAGGGCATGAGAAGTCAGTCTGGCCTCCTGACTCTGTTTTAATTAAGGTTTCTGTTTATTTTTACAATAGCAAAAAGTAGCCAGGAGTTGAACACTTGTTGCTTTATCTTGGCTCCAGTTTGGATGCAGAGATTTTTTTTTTTCCTGGACCTCACAGTATTTTAAATATGAGAAAATTCCACATGAAACGTCTGGAAGTCCTTCTTATGTTTGAAACTTGGAAGAGCCTGTGACCTGGACTCCACACTCCTACGAGGCAGAAACCCACTGGAGCTGGGTAGCTGCTGCTCTCTTTAGATGCAGCATCCTCATGGACCCCACTGGTCCTCCCTGGTCCAGCATCTGCCTCACCTCTGTAGCCAAGTGTGCTTGTGACTTACAGTGGACTCTTTCGGTTGCTCACATCTTTTCATTCTTATCTTCTTTACTTTAAGAATAGACTGTTTGCCAGGTAAGCAGTTCCTGCATTAAGTGTTTAGAACTTTTTAGAATTGTCCATATGTATTGTATTAATTTTCATAATTATGACCAGGAACTTTTAAGTTGAGTTAGCTTTTGTGTTTACCCTTTTATATCTGAAATTATTTCCCAAATGTTAAAATTGATGTGCCATTTTATGAAGATTGGTTTGCTGTAACTTTGAAATAAGTGCAGGTTTCCTTTATTCTCTTAAATTATCAAGGGAATCAGAGATAACATAAAATGAGGAAAAAAAGTCCTGGCACTCACTGTTATTTGCTATTGTGCTATCTACCTCTTCATTTTTAGAGAGTCCAGGAAATTGTAACTGATGGGGAAAAAGGGATCAGGTAGAATAGAAACCTAACATAGGAGAAATAATATAAAAAGAACTGATTAATAATGTGGTTAATGTTAATTTCAAGGATTAACAATTTCAGGATTCCCAGATTTAAGCAGTATGCCATAGTTTATTTTTTTCCCTAGAAATTATTTAACTCTTTTAGGATTCACAATAGGAAGAGTTTAATATCTGCCAAACATCCTATGAGATAACACAGTTTTCCTCATCTCAATATACAACTGCCCTAATATGACTTTCTGAGGGAGTCTGTAGAGCTTGTGGGAAAATCATCATCAGATTGGATGTCAGGTAGAACTTACCTCAAGTCCTTGTTCTGGTACTTGCTGGGATCACACACACAGAAGTCAGTTCCTGAGATGCTCAGAGGTTGTCTCTCTTCCTCTGTGAAAAGAGACAGTAACAGGACTTACTCATGAAGACCAAATAAAATAGTCGTCCTAAATCACATAGCATAGTGCTTGGCATAAGATAAACACACCATAAACATTTTGTGTTTTGTTTATGGCACAGAAAACAATTAGTAGGATGTGAATATTCCTTCACTCCTGATAACTCTTGAGAAGTCATCATTTCTTACTGAAATGTTTTGACTATTGTCTGTTTTTAAAGAGTAGCCTAATGATATCTAATAAAAATGGGTTGATGCTGTTTTTCCCCATCCCTGGGACATATTCAGAATTTAGGAGTAGAATGTGTATTACGTTTATCCTTGCATCTGAACGATATTCTGTCATGCAACAGTCCCACCTATTCCAGAGTGAAATATTAGCAGACATTCACTGCTCGTATTCGCTTATTTTCTGTTTACAATGTGAGGTGTTGACTCCCCTGATCCCACACTGCCCCTGGAGTATTGCGGGACACGTAAGGTGCTTGTTTTGTTGAGGATGATGATGAGGGTTCCTATAGTACCGAAAGTTCTTATGAACTTGTCTCATGTCATCATATAGGCAAAAGAGTTGCTTGGGTCTTCTACCTTCCATGCAGTTGTTTTGGGGTCTGATAATTTTACCGCAGTCTTTTGGGTTGCTATGAGACTTGAACACTTGGTAAATCACTATGCTATAAGTTATTATGTAAGCTCTTAACATCCTAAACCCAAAAGAGTCAGAAGTCCTTTAGGAAATGAAAATCAAGCATGTTCTTTGTTCCCTTTGAGACTCAGAGGCCAACACTTTGGAGAAAATGATAGAGAGTAAGGAAACCCCCAGCTCCGGAGAGAAATACACCAAAGCCCATGAAATCTACTTGAGTGCAAATCAACACTTTTAACTCCGGCCTTTCAAGTTGCTGCTTAGTATCTTACTCAGCTTGATTCCTAACTTACTTAAGGAAGGAGGGAAGAAAGTGATTGAAACATCCAAAAAGGCAAAATCAAACCATTCCCTCTTGGCTTAGATTCAAAGGAAGGCTGCATATTTAAATAATTTCTGTTTTTGTAGAATTATTGAAGAGATTTCTTTTTCCTTTCTTTGCTTCTTCTTTGACTGTTTAAAACTTTTCCTTCCTCTTTGTGTTGCTGGCATTTATTTTAGGCATCACATAGGTAGGTATTTGTTTTTAGTAAAAGGATGCAGCCATTTAACTGTATTGTGTTAGGTTGTCTTATTTCCTCCATATTTTATGTTTATTATCGATTAGTCTTTTTTTAATATTTTCTTTATTCACCTTGTCTTTTCGCTTATAAGATGAATACTTTTTGTTCTGTGCTAATTTAATATTTCATCTGTGTATTTTTATTTTACTATTGGTTGCCTTAATGTTGTAATTGTCATATTTAACCCTGTTTCAAACCTCCTACTTGAATTAACATTTTATCCTGAAAATTTTGAGGCATATATACTATGTGTATGTGTTAGTCATAGTCACTCAGCCGCATCCTACTCTGTGACCCCATGGATTGTAGCCTATAGTCTGGCAGGCTCCCCAGTCCATGGAATTCCCCAGGCAGGAATGCTGGAGTGGGCTGCCATTCCCTTCTCCAGGAGATCTTTCCAACCCAGGGATCGAACCTAGGTCTCCGGCATTGCAGGCAGATTCTTTACCCCCTGAGCCACCAGAGGACATAGGCATATACTATAAGGGAAATGATTATATGGTGCACATCTATACGCTCTTCCTAGATTCCACCATTAAGTTTTTATTCAACTAAGTGCATGGTTAAGACATTCCTTTTTGAAAATTTATTTGCTATTTGCAGTAGTGCTTGAACATTTCCATTAACTAAAAAAGTGCATTCAGGCTTTTTCAAGCCCTAACAAAAAGAGGTAGTTGAACTATAGTGTGCCGCAGTTACTAAATTTATGGAGGGAAACATCCAAGGACCATGAGATCCAGCCTCTCTATACAGCAACGTCACAGGTAATTCACTATCACAGTGCTGGGCCTTCTGAATCAATGTTGTGCTGCCTAATGGAGAATTTTCAGTGTCTGGTATGTGTCTCGAATTTTCAGTGTCTGATACTAAATTTGCTTATCATATGCAATTTGATACTGTTTCCAGAAGAAAATGTAATTGATCTAGCTGTTTACTTTGATAAATTTTCCCAAAGTTGTTAATTTCTAAGTAAACTTCCAGATGGTTAAATCTCAACCTATTTTTGTTGCTGTGGTTTTTTCTACTATATTTATACTGAGTTTAATTCATTTAAGCTCTCTTAACAGCTTTGACATTGGTGTAAAAATCAGTGAAACATATTTTAAATTATATTATTATTATATCCAAATTATTATTCCCAGAACCTGGAATTCATCACATTGTAAAATGAAAGCATCTGGTTTCGAAATTTTGAAACATACACATACAGGTACACAAATAATAAAACAAAAAGTTCAAATATGAGAATCATGGAGAAAAATAATTAACTTGTCAAATGTTATAGAAAGTGTCAAAATTAAATTGTTTTATAATCAGGTACTATGGCATCCTATTGTGACAAAAAGGTGACAAAAATATAAAAGGAATGTAAAACTGAGGAAAGTTATAGATGGCTGTCCCAATAAATCATCTGCACTAAAATAAATGCTTCAGGAGCTTAAAATATTTCAGGATATACATAAATCTTAAACTCTTGGCTCTTTAAGATTATGATGCCTTCCAGGTCATCATTCTGGGTCAAAAGTAGACTTTTTTTTTTTTTCTATGAGGCCTTTACTGTGTTTTAACATCGCTTGTATAGCATCTTTGAACAATGCCTGGACTTAGCAGTATATCCTTTGTTGAAGTGAAAGAAGTTGTCTGAGAAAGACTCCTAAAGCAAGCCTCTTCCGTACTTCTTCCTTCAGATCCGTCCTTCAACTACTCTAATATTACATCTTTATATGCTTTACAGGTAGAATGCTTAAAATTATTGTTTGAATTTTTGTCTTACTTCCTCATCTTGCATTTATTCCTCCTCAACCTGTTACCGGAGAAGGCAATGGCAACCCACTCCAGTGTTCTTGCCTGGAGAATCCCAGGGACAGAGGAGCCTGGTGGGCTGCCATCCATGGAGTCGCACAGAGTCAGACACGACTGAAGTGACGCAGCAGCAGCAGCAACCTGTTACTAGTCTGGCTTTTGCATCCTAAAACCAAAGAAGCTGGTTTTCTATATCATCACTGAAACTGGCCTTCTGACTGGGCACCACTTCGTTGACGGTTTCCATTTCTAACCTTGCTTGAGCTTTTTGCAGCATTCTACGATGTTGATGACACCTCTTGGTGCAGTCCCTCCTTTTTGGAGTCCATGTTGTTGCTTTTTCTTAGCTTGCTCCTAATTCCCTGCCTACTCCCTTCCATTCTTTTTCATAGCTTTTGACCAGACCCTTAAGTGATAGTTTTTCCCTCTGGATTCCATTCTAGGATATCTTCTCAGTCAACACACCATTCTTCAGTAATGTCTTCAGTTCACTGCCACTGGCATTCGTTTCTAAATCAGCGACTCAGACTTCTGACCCTGAGCCCCACAGAAGCCTACTGGAATTACCTATCTAGGTATCCCCATGGCATCTGAAAGTCAATTTGCCCCTAAATAAATTTACCTTCCCTTTTCCCTCACCCTGAATCTACTACCTCCTCTGGTTCCATATTCCATTAAAGGGCACTACTTTCTATCTTATGGTTTGTGGGGGAAGCTGAGGTCTCATTTGATATTTCTCCCTTTCCTGTGCTTTTACTACCTTGAATAGACTACCAAGTTCTCTTTACTCTGCTCCTACATATGTATCATAAGCACCTATCACTTCCCATCACCCAAATCCCAGGTACCCACCCACCACCATGTCAGCTCCATCTGTCATCGAAACACTGGTCTAAATGATCTCCCCAGGGGCTTCCAGTGTATTCTTCAGATTGTGTCCACTGTAGGTTGCTGATGGTAACTCTCCTCTGGATGTCCACTGTTCTTTAATATGAATCGTCCCGCTTTAGCTCTGGCTTACCTCTCCAGCTTCCCTCACTCAGTGTTCCCTCTCTCTTCCCCACCACTCTGCTTGCCATATAGCCTTTAACCGTCCCGAATGTGGTTCATTTCTCTTAACCTCCTGTGCCCCCTTGATTTTCTGACCCTTTAAACATCCTGTTTCCTCCAGCTTTGCCCATTCCCACTCATACTCAATGGTTCCCACACACCCTACAGGTCTTAGCTTAGGCATTACTTGTTTGGAATGGCTTTTCTAGGTTTTTCTTTTCAGTGTGCATCTTTTGGACATGGACTTTTCTGCATATCCTTGTTTACAACACTTTTCAAATGTATTATGTTTATCTGTTGCCTCTTCTGTATCCAACTTTCATCAAATACTGCTACTGATAAAATTCAAAAAAGAAGTCACTCCTGACATATTAGATGCATCATTCATATGAGGGACTGTTCTACAGGTCTTACAGTGAGGATTAAATAAAATTAACACAATAACTGTATGGGGTACTGTACTATCAGTAATTAATACAGCAACTGAATGTGGTAGATGCTGTTAATACTATCATACTGATGAGACAGGCATGGGGAGGTGAAGTCAACTGCCTAGGATCTCATAGCTAGAAGTGATAATACCAGTATTCGCATGCAGGCAGCTGGATCTCAGGACCCACATGTCTGACCTGAGAGGGCTGGAAACTTTTACATCTTACTGTCACATCTTTGGAATCTAGTATAGCTCCTGGTACACAGTAAGTACTAAATTAATAGTTGTGGATGGAAAAGTAAGTGAGTGATACATCTGGACAGTGGGTCAAAGTCATCCGAGTTCATCAGTTGAAAATGCCACTGCCTCCCTGTCTCATTCCTTCTCATGGTACCAGGCTGCTAGGGAAAGCTTTCCCAAGCACCTAACACAGTGGTTTTTCTTGCTTCCTCTCCAAAGTATATAATACCTTACAGGAAACCAGGCAACTCTAATTGCCTGTTGGCAGTATTTCCCCTAATGGAAGTTTATTCTTGTTTGCAAATGAATAAAACCAACTTTGGTTGACCCTGAAAAGGGGTTTCTTAGAAGGCTGTTGCATAGAATCCACAAGAGGAAGGAGGTTTGCAAAACAGGCCAGAACCAAGATAACCTTAGAGAACAGATATGCATATGATCCCTCTGCCTGAAGTCTTCATTAATTCACTTTGGATACTGTTGCTGGGCATCTTCTCCACTGATCTTTGTCTCTCGGTAGATAGCAATGGCTGTGTCCTCACAAGACTTTCTTCCCTACTGCGAAGAAAGAGCTGCCATCTTGGAAATATGTTTGTTGTCACTGGGTAATTTGTGTTGCTCTTTTAAGTCCTTTTCTTGAATGTCTAATTGGCCTCTCTAATTCTTGGGTCTTTACTGTGAGCTGGCTCATCCCTCTCATGTCCCACTTTCCACTATTTGAGGATTCTCCAAATATAACAATAAAGCAATTTGGATACCTTGTAGTCACCTGTGTTCCAACAAAAGTACACAAGTAGGAACAGGGCATTCTCTAAAGTTGCAAGGAGAGAATGATGAATTGAAAGAAATCTTAGCACTGTTATCAATTCTTACTCATTCTCTTTTTAAAATTAATTTTTATTAGAGTATAGTATATAGTTGCTTTACAGTTTTGTGTTTAGTTTCTAGTGTAGAGTTAAATAAATCAGCTATATGGATATATATATATATACACACACATACATATACGTATACATACGTATATATATATATATATCCCCTCTTGCCCTCTTTTTTAGATTTCCTCCCCATTTGTGTCACCACAGAGTGCTGAGTAGGGTTCCTGTGCTGTGCAGTACGTTTTCATAAGTTATATATTTTATACATAGTAGTGTATGTATGTCAATCCCATCTCCTGATTCATTCACCTTCTTTCCTCCTTAGTATCCATGCGTTTGATCACTGCATCAATGTCTTTATTTCTGCTTTGCAAATAAGATCATCTATAACATCTTTCTAGGTTCCACATATGAATGTTAGTGTGTGATATTTGTTTTTTTCTCTATGACTGACTTTACCCTGTATGACCATCTCTAGGTCCATCCACAACTCTACAGATGACCCAATTTCTTTCCTTTATTATGGTCAAGTAATACTCCATTGTATATATGTACCACATCTTTATTCATTCCTCTGTTTGAGGAATTCATCCCTCTGGTCATTTAGGTTGCTTCCATGTCCTGACTATTGTGAACAGTGCTGCAGTGAACATTGGGATGCATGTGTCTTTTTGAATTATGTTCTCTTTTGAAGTTAATGAGTTGAGTCTGAAGTATTGATGATTCAATGACATCGACTTCTGCTGTATTTAGGAATCATATTCTATATATTCACATATCATAGTGTGTATCAAGTAGCTGCTGTGTGCTGAACACTACCCTTAGGTACTTGATCAGTAGGAAAGATGGTGCCTCAGCTTTCACAGAGTTTATAGAGAACATTAACTCATTGTTGTTATTTGTTCAGTCACTAAGTCATGTCTGACTCTTTGTGACCCTTTGGGCTGCAGCACGCCAGGCTTCTCTGTTCTTCACTATCTCTGGGAGCTTGCTCAAACTCATGTCCTTTGAGGCGATGATGCCATCTAACCATCTCATCCTCTGTCACCTACTCCTCTTCCTGCGCTCAATCTTTCCCAGCATCAGGGTCTTTTCCCATGAGTCGGCTATTTGCATCAGGTGGCCAAAGTATTGGAGCTTCAGCCTCAGTACTTCCAGTGAATATTCATGATTGATTTCCTTTAGGACTGACTGGTGTGATTTCCTTGCTGTCCAAGGGACTCTCAAGAGTCTTCTCCAGCATCATAGTTAACTCACTAGCAATCAGAAATCAAGTAGGCCTATCAGAGGAAAACTCTCAGCAGAGGTTTCTAAAATACAGAAGATTGATGTAGCAAAACATAATTCATTATTCTTTGTTTCATAAGTTTTGGGGAAAAGTCACTGGCTTCAGTTTGACAAAGACTTTACAAGCTCATTTTTAGTTTCTTCACCTTGGAACCACCTCACTACCTCCTCTGCAGGCCATCTCAGCAGATGGTCTGGAGCCATGAGTGCAAGCCACAGAGTATTTTCCAGGCATGTTTACACAGAGAGTAGTTCTTGTCCAGGCAGCTGGCCATCCAGAGAGTGTTCTCCGGTCCTCTCTGGTGGAGGATGGAGAGGGAGGAGGAGTCTACCAGAGAAGATCCAGAAGTGGCTTTCTGTCTTTATTTCACTTATGATCCTTTGCAAGCAAGCTCTGACCACTTGTCAGGGTCCAGAGGCAGAATTAAGGGACCAGCAGAATTCCTAGATGCTCAGAACAGTAGCTACCAGGCAGATCCACTGTCAGCCAAGTTTCTGGAGGACCTTATTTCTCTAGTACATCATTTCTCTTCCATCAGGAAACACACTAAATGTTTAAATCCAGAAACACTGGTCAGTCACTGAGTAGCTTCAGTTCCTGTTTGGGTCTCTTGGCTGTTTCAATAGGAGGTAACTTACTTAATGTGGTAATATTAAACTGCTGTTTTCCCCTACATAGTGGGGGGATTTCAGTCATGACTATTTGTTCCAGATTTCAGTCATGACTATTGCTATATTCAGTAATAGTCTATTAGTATGTGATTTGAACTCTTCCCTTAACTACTCTGAACTTCAATGTCTACATCTCGAGAACTGGGAGAAAAAGCATCTTCCTCTTTAGTTGTTGATAGGATAGAAATTTAGTGTTCTTGAAAGCATTTGTGAACTACAAATTGCTTTTCAAATATTCATACCGTAGCCACTCTTATGGTAATTAATCATATAATTAAGATGATAGTTAGAAACCGTAGGTATTACTAAAGGGAAAAAAGATTAAAGGGATGAAAGGAATACGGCTTTAAACCAGGCATGAATTTAAACTATTTTTTTTATCTTTAATATGGGGGCAGTGATATCTAGGTTACAATGTATTGTACCTGAGAATTAATGAGGTTCAAGATAAGACAAAAAATAGCTCTCTACTCCCATTTCACATCTGTGTAGCTCTGATTAAGTTATTTAACCTCTCTGAGCCCCCATTCCTTTATTTTTAACAAGATTATTTTCATCATTTTTTCACAATTTCATCATTTTCTCACTGCCAAAAGTACACAATAAGGTGATTTACAGAATGCATATAGCCCAAAGTAGACTTTTTACAATGTAACTGTGAGTTATGTTTGTCTTTCAGTGTTATTTGAACAGGGATAAGCATTTCTGGAATCTTGTGATTGTTTATGGGGAAGGGGTGGACACACAATCCCATCTGTACTCTTCCTCAATTTTATGGGGATGATCTGTCCTTAGGAAGTTGATTACGGAAAGAAGGAATAATTCTCAGCATTATTGATGGATCCTCTTTAGGTAGATGCTATGAAGAGAGAACAGTTAGTTAGATATGAAAGTATTAGTTAGTGGTCCATTTTGCTATTACTGTCCAAGTCTCCTATTTAACTCTTCCCAATTAACTGATAAATAATCTTGGTGTCTTTGACTATTAGTCTAAAAAGCTTGTGACTACAAGATCCCTCAACAAGCGTATTCAGTTCTCAGTTTTGGCTTTCTCTGTAAGTTGCTATTAATACTTTTATTGTTTTATAGAAACAAATCCAAGGCAGTTCAATGACCATTTCTCCCTATCACCTTAAAACAAGATAGAAGACACCAGGCTTCCAATGAAACTTTCCTTCCTATACCTAAGCTTCATTTACTTTCCTGTTGCTCTTTTATGAAGACGATTCCCTAATAACTCACTTAATTTTCCCCCGAGTATCTGTATTATAACCATCTTCTTAAACACCAAGTATCATAATTTTGTTTCTTAACCATTTCCCCTTTCAAGTTGTATGTAATTTGTTTCTACAAGAATAACAGGGTTTGTGAATTTTTTTTTTATCATTTAAAATACTTTTAGTCTAAGAGAGAAACAGAGAGAAAATGACAAATATTTTTTTCTTTTGAACCATCTGAGAATACACAGGTAGTGTGCCTGAATACTTCAACACAAATTTCCTCCAAACAAAAACATTTTCCTTGTTTATAGAGTAATCATAGAGTAGTCAATAAAATCAGGAAATTGATGTCACGTCATTAGTAACATCCAATCCAAAGGTTCCATGCAAGTATTATCAAATAACTCAATAACATCCTTTATAGCCAAAGGGTCCAATACAGGGTCACACAGTTGTCCTGTTCTTGTAGTCTCCATCAGTCTGAAACAGTTCTTAAGTCTTTGCTTCAAATATTTTCAAGAGTTTAAGACATTATTTTGAAAAAGTCTTGAAAATTAGGACTTGAAGCCTCTCACTGTAGGTAGAACTAAGAAATATATATATGTGTGTGTATGAATACCCTCATTTACAACTCTGTTTCACTCCCTCAAACCATGAGTTATTTTGCTTCAAATCCATTCTAACACTAGTGTATCTTTTAAGTGTCTTCATTTTCTGGATATGTAACTCATTTCCCCAACAGTAAGAAACCTGGCTGCTCACATCTTCTCCCTTATTGGAATCCATCTTTTAAACCATCTAGGACACCATCTTTCTTTCTTTTTTTTTTTTTTTTTTTTTTTTTTTTTTTTTAGTTACATTTTTTTTTTTATTTATTTTTTTTTTTAATTATTGTTTTAGCCATACATTGTTATGATATCACCATGGGTTTACATATGCTTCCCCTCCGGGTCCCCCCTCCCTCCTCCCTCCCCCCCGGGAAATCTCGCTGCACCAGTCCCGAGCATCAATCCTGGGCTGGCGATTGATTAGACACATGACAATTAACATGCTTCAATGCCCTTCTCCCATCTCATCCCACCCTTACCCTCATCCACAAAGTCCACAAGTCTATTCTATACATCTGCGTTCCTTTTGTTGTCTCCCATGTTGGGTTCTCATTACTGTCTTTCTAAATTCCATATATATGTGTTAATATACTGTATTGTTGTTTTTGCTTCTGGCTTACTTCACTCTGGATAATGGGCTCCAGTTTCGTCCATCTGAGTAGAATTGCTTCAAATGAATTTTTTTTTAATGCTGAGTAATATTCCATTGTGTATATATACCACAGCTTTCTTATCCATTCATCAGTTGATGGGCATCTAGGTTGCTTCCATGTCCTGGCTATTGTAAACAATGCAGCGATGAACATTGGGGTGCACGTGGCTCTTTCAATTCTGGTTTCCTCGGTGTATATGCCCAGCAGTGGGATTGCCGGGTCATATGGCAGGTCTATTTGCAGCTTTTTAAGGAACCTCCACACTGTTTTCCATAGTGGCTGTACTAGTTTGCATTCCCACCAACAGTGTAAGAGGGTTCCCTTTTCTCCACATCCTCTCCAGCATTTATTGCTTGTAGACTTTTGGATGGCAGCCATTCTGACTGGTGTAAAGTGGTACCTCATTGTGGTTTTGATTTGCATTTCTCTGATAATGAGTGATGTTGAGCATCTTTTCATGTGTTTGTTAGCCATTTTTATATCTTCTTTGGAGAAATGTCTGTTAAGTTCTTTGGCCCACTTTTTAATTGGGTTGTTTATTTTTCTAGAATGGAGCTGCAGGAGTTGTTTGTAAATTTTTGAGATTAATTGTTTGTAGGACACCATCTTTCTTACTTTGCCCACCTTGCTAGCACAGGCTTTGGTCCTAATGGCTTCTAAGGAAAGAAAGGGGGCAGACAGGTGGCCTAGCTTGCCTCTAACCTCTTTGTTCACTGGCCTTTAACACACTATACTACTGTGGGTTCAATTACATGTGTATATCTGTCTCTTTCAGTCTCTCTTCACTTCCATGCTGTGATCAGCCTGGAGGTACCTGAAAATATCTTTTTCCTCTTCCCTTCCTGTGTTTGATTTCTGGATTCATCCCATGTGTGAGTCATCCCTTTGTAGTCGAGTGCTGTCCTTTTTGAACTGTGAGCATCACTGAGTATCACCTCCTCGATACACTGTGTAATTTTTTATGTCACAGATCTCATACCTTCGCTTTTAAAACACTCACTGACTTTGCACTTACCACAGTATTTTCAAACTTTTCATTTCACATTCTATGTTAGAAGCAGATATTCTTTTTGTAAATGACATCATAGGTGGTGGATGCATTTAAAACATATAAAAGGCCTCTTTCTTACAGAAATGCAGCCTTTCAGGACATGCTGTGAGAACCGGTAGTCCACAGCAGGAAATATTCTGCTCTGAAGCTGGTTGTCAATTACATGGAATCATTTTAACCTTCATCTTGGATTCATGATGTGCTCTTATGGTTAATCTAAGGATTGCCTGGTGTTTGTTTATTTATTAGTTTAGTGATCTTTAATAATGTACTGAGTACCTACAAACCATAACTCCAAGCAATGTAACACCATAACTTATATTACCTTCATAACTTTCCACAATACCATGCCCCCATGGGATTTCCCAGCTGAAAAGCCATTATCCTGAATCTCATGTTTATCAATCCTTTTGCTTTATTTTTTAATAACTTCAATGACTCTCTGTATCTTTATAAAGTATATGTTTATAAAAGTAAGAAGCATACTTTTAGCTGGCTTTAACTTTCTAAAGTATATTGTTTAATTTTCTTCACTTAATAATGTATTGCTAAGATTCATCCAGCTTGTTTTATACCATTTTAGTTCATTCATTTTGACTGATGTCTAATATTCCTTTGGGTGAATATACCACAATGTGTTCTACCAAGATGGACATTTAACCTAGTTCTAGCTTTCCCCCACCCTGTGAGCAGTGCTGCTGCAGTTTGCAATGTCTCTTCTTGTTAAGTGTGGGGTGGTTATTTGATCTGTGTATAAGACACATACGATATATGTGATACATAGGTTGCTCTACTACAGAGTTTCTCATATGTGGTATTCTTGGCATTTTGGTCATTTTAATTCTTGTTTTGGAGGCTATCCTGTGCACAGTAGGATGTTTAGTAGTACCCCTGACCCCGATCCACTAGATGCTAGAAAGCATGTGCAACCCAGTTGTGACAACTGAGAATAGCCCCAGACATTGCCAGATATCCTTTCAGGGTTGCAGGCCACCAAAATAATCCTGGCTGAGAAACAGTGCTTTTGCAGCTAAAGCCAAGGGAGTTTTTCAAAGAAGTTGTACTAACTGATAAAATCATCAGGGATGTTTGAGATCCTATGTATCTATCCTCTGTGATTCTTGCTTTTGTCAGCCTTCTGAATTTTTGCCAGTTTTTTTTGACATGGCAGCTTAGTTCAGTGGCTTAGTCATGTCCAACTCTTTATGACCCAATGGGCTACAGCACGTCAGGCTTCCCTGTCCATCACCAACTACCGGAGCTTGCTCAAACCCATGTCCATTGAGTTGGTGATGCCATCTCATCCTCTGTCATCCCCTTCTCTCCTGACTTCAGTCTTTCCCAGCATCAGGGTCTTTCCCAATGAGTCAGTTCTTTGCATCAGACAACTTAACTGTAGCTATATCTCCAGCTACTCCCCTAGTCCTATGCTCTCATGACCGAGCTAGTTTCCATTGGTTTAGTTGGACCAAGATACTCCTTTATTTATTCATCCTGCAAATATTTAAATAACAACTGCATGCCAAAATATGAAAATAGCACACTAGGCAAAAGTTACAGTGGTAGTAGAAATAGGTGTGGTTCCTTCTCTCATGAAGCCTGCACACTGGTGGAGGAAACTGATGGTAATCAAACTGCCACCCTGTTGAATGGGATGGGATAGGAATGCAGTTCTGAAGACTCAAAATTGGATGATTTGGGTCAGTCAGAGACACAGAGAGGAACAGAGAGGACTGATATTTCTGGAGAGGAGAGAGGGAGAGGATTGTGGCGTAAGGTGATTCAGGAGATACAGGTGCGTGTCCGACCAGGCAGGGCCTCCTTCACCATGTACAGGAGTTTGGATGGTAGCAAAAGAAATGTGAAAGGCTGACGTAACAGAATGTCCCAGACTAGGTAACTTAAATGATGGTAGTTCGTTTTCTCACAGTTCTAGAGACCAGAAGTCCAAGATCAGGAGGCTGTTTGGGCTGGTTTCCTTGGAGATCTTTCTTCCTGGTTTTCAGATGGCTGCCTTCTGACTGTGTCCTTTCCTCTGTGCGTGCACACTCCTGGTATTGATTCCTCCTCTTATATGTACACTGGTCATATTGGATTAGGACCCCACCTTTATGATCTCATTTAACCCTAACTCCTTAAAAACAGTCTCCAGACATGGTCACATTGGAGCTTAATGTGAATTTGCCTCTGACTTTCTATGAATTTGAGAGGGACTCAATTCAGTCCATAATACCTTTGAAATACTTGAAATAGGGGAATACCTTGATCAGTTGTTTATTAAAGAAAAACAAACCCCCAAACAAACAAAAAAATATCACTTCAGGATAAAGGAAAATAGTAAATAAGCAAACAAACAAAAAATACTGTGGAAACCCTCTTGAGGGGTCAGGGTAACAGGGACTGGGATGGTGACAGATGTGGACAAAAAGAATGTGATGAGAGATCCATTTAGAAGCCAAAGTTGACCTGACATAATTATAGGGAGAGGCTGGCCAAGAAAGACTTGACAGTTTCAGATAACTGATCTGGCTTTGGGCAGCTAACTGCATCATGGTGCCAGCTGATGAGATTGGAGGTGGTTGGGAGGAAGAGACAGAGCTCCAGGTCAGGGACAGGTAAGTGGAGCATGTGTCTGGACTTGGTTCAGGTGGTTTCCTTTGCCTAGAATGCCACCCTCCCCCCGCCCCCACCTTATTTCTCTCTCGTTCATCTTTAAGAGTACTACTCATCTCTCAAGACACACACTGAATATTGCTTCTTTCCTCTGACCCTTCCTTGATTTTGTCCCCTCTCCCCTCGCCTGCCTCATATCCTGCAGTTATGGCTATCTATGTTGATTCCTTGTTTATCCTAAATGGACTGAAGAGGTAGTATTTCTTCCATCAGAGTACAGATACTCCATTTCTAGATCTCATCTGCTTTCCAAATGGAAACTTCCTCTAGACCAGGAATATATTTGGATTACCCTTTTACTGATATTTCTAGAATTTATCAGTGTCTTATAAGGAGGTGAATTGAATGAGTTTTTCAGATTGTTTTCACTGCCACTGAAACAATTTCACTGAGAAATTGTTCATCAGGAGGGAAGAGAGGGTGTTGCCATTTGGGGAAATCAGTCCCCAGTCACAATCGACTCTGCTGATTTCTGGTCAGCCCTGGTCACTGGCCATCTCCCTTCTGTTGGCGGTGGGCAGGCTTGTCTTCCTCTGTGGATTTTTTTGCTCCTGTCCTAGACTGCCTGCCTCTGCTTCATTAATTCGTTCATCCATTTACTCCTTGATTTATTCATTCATTCAATAATTCAGTCCTTCATTCAGTATTTAAATCCTTGGCCCGCATCTAGGTTCTGAGAGTATAGCAGAGGGGAAATAAAATGACTAAAATATCGGCCTTATTGGGAAAAATTAGACTCAAAGCTTGAACAGAGTTTTGTCAGTGATTCCCAGTCTCATGAAGAATGGGGTCACTGGCTTTGTCATTCTCCTTAGCAGAATTATGGGATATATAAAGAGTTAATAATAGAAGCTCTGACAGGAAAAGAGCTTCTCCATCTCCATTTCTGGGATGGAGCAATGGGGAAAGCTGAATGTTTATCTTTGGGAGTCATTTTCCAGCACCAGGACATGCTCCCTGTCTGTCATGTGACTTCAGTTAGACAACATTTCCCACTTCTCTGGTATCTGAAATTCTAATCTGTGCAAAGTGCAGATCAGTCAAGGTCATGTCTAAGGTGCTTCATCTTTTATAACTGCTCATATCACACCTATGGACACGTCACAAAGTGAAAAAGAAGATGGGCTTTCTGTGTGTATAAATCCATACATTCAGACATATGAGAGCCTAGAAATCTGCAGATATTCATCATTTACATTAATTTCCATATTCCCTTCCAAATAGCTGAACAGCCATCTTGGTTTCTTGATCAGTCTTCATTCCTACTTCTTCTCATTGAGAGTAAAAGTCTGGTGAAAAGGAATCAACTATCTAACAATAAAACCATTAAGCTTCCTGTAAAAAAATAAATCCTGCAGCAGTGATGCAAAAAAAGTAAGAGAGGATGTGTTTGCAATTCACTGAAGCATAAAACTGAATTAAATATTACAGTGTCTTTTTTAAAAATTTTAAACAATGGAAAGACTGCTATTTAAGGCATTAATCCTTAAACAAAGGGGTACTGTCATGGTCCTGAAATAAAATTATGTATGTTCAAGGGTAAAAGGAAGCTCCAAATTAGAAAAATTTTTAATCATCTAGAATCCTAAAAGAAGATATACATATACATTTGTCTGGATTCTCTGAGAAGTAAGATGAATGCCTCAGAGCTCTGAATCAACAGTGTTGCCATTCTCTATCCATTCCTGTTAACTCAGATGGAAGTTAATAATTTGCTGCATAGTATAAATCTCCCCATCTGTTGATTTTTGAAATCAACATTACTGAGTAAAAGAATTTGCTTCAAAAACAAATAGAGCATGAAGCATACTTGATAATAATATAGTGGGGGAAAAAAACCTTTCTGTTAGGAAAATATAACAGAAATAATATACCCTATAAATCTTTTTCTTCATGGTATATAACTTATGATGAGACCCTTTACCCTCACACCTCATTACAATAGTTTTTTTTTTTCCTCACATGACTTAATGTGCCTTGGTACAAATAGCTGACTAAAGAAGAGAAGTGAAAACAAAGAAGAAAAGGAAAAATATACCATCTGAATGCAGAGTTCCAAACAATAGCAAGGAAAGATAAAAAGCCTTCCTCAGTGATCAGTGCAAAGAAATAGATGAAAACAATAGAATGGGAAAGACTAGAGATCTCTTCAAGAAAATTAGAGATACCAAGGGAACATTTCATGCAAAAATGGGTACAATAAAGGACAGAAATGGTATGGACCTAATGAAGCGGTACATATTAAGAAGATACGGCAAGAATACACAGAAGAACTATACAAAAGATACCTTAATGATCTGGATAACCATGATGGCTAGATCACTCACCTAGAGCCAGACATCCTGGAACGTGAAGTGAAGTAGGCGTTCGGAAGCATCACTATGAACAAAGCTAGTGGAGGTAATGGAATTCCAGTTGAGCTATTTCAAATCCTAAAAGATGATGCTGTGAAAGTGCTGCACTCAATATGTCAGAAAATTTGGAAAACTCAGCAGTGGCCACAGGACTGGAAAAGGTCAGTTTTCATTCCAGTCCCCAAAAGGCAATGCCATAGAATGTTCATACTACCACAGAATTGTACTCATTTCACATGCTAGCAAGGTCATGCTCAAAATCCTCCAAGCTAGGCTTCAAGAGTACATAGACTAAGAATTTCTAGATGTGCAAGCTGGATTTAGAAATGGCAGAGGAACCAGAGATCAAGTTGCCAACATCTGTTGGATCATAGAAAAAACAGAAAATTCCAGAAAAAAAAATCTACTTTTGCTTCATTAACTATGCTAAAGCCTTTGACTATGTGAATCACAACAAACTGTGGAACATTCTTTAAGAGATGGGAATACCAGACCACCTTATGTGCCTCATTGGAAAGCTGGATGCAAGTCAAGATGCAACAGTTAGAACTGGACATGAAACAAAAAACTGATTTCAAATTGGGAAAGGAGTACATCAAGGCTGAATATTGTCACCCTGCTTATTTAACTTATATTCAGAGTACCTTATGCGAAATGCCAGGTTGGATAAATCACAAGGTGGAATCAAGGTTGCCAGGAGAAATATCAATAACCTCAGATATGCAGATGACACCACCCTTGTGGCAGAAAGCTAAGAGGAACTAATGAGCCTCTTGATGAAATTGAAAGAGGAGAGTGAAGAAGTTGGCTTAAAGTTCAACATTCAAAAAATGAAGATCATGGCAACCAGTCCCATCGCTTCATGGCAAGTAGATGGGGAAACAGTGGAAGCAGTGAGAGACTTTATTTTCTTGGCCTCCAAAATCACTGCAGATGGTGACTTCAGCCATGAAATTAAAAGATGCTTCCTCCTTTGAAGAAAAGCTATGACACACCGAGACAGCATATTAAAAAGCAGAGACATTACTTTGTCAACAAAGTTTTGTATAGTCAAAGCTATGTGTTTTCTAGTAGTCATGTACGGATGTAAGAGTTGGGCCATAGATAAAGTTGATTGCCAAAGAATTGATGCTTTGGAACTGTGGTGTTGGAGAAGACTCTTGAGAGTCCCTTGGACAGCAAGGATATCAAACCAGTCACTCCTAAAGGAAGTCAGTCCTGAATATTCATCGGTAGGACTGAAGCTAAAGCTGAAGCTCTAATACTTTGGCCACCTCATGTGAAGAGCTGACTCATTAGAAAAGACCCAGATGCTGGGGTAGATTGAAGGCAAGAGAAGAAGGGGATGGCAGAGGATGAAATTGTTGGATGACATCATGGAATCAATGGATATGAGTTTGATCAAGCTCTGAGAGTTGATGAAGGACAGGGAAGCCTGGCATGCTATAGTCCATGGGGTTACAAAGAGTTTGGCACGACTGAATGACTAAACAACAAAAACAGTCCCCCAAATCCTGACTTTCTCATCTCTAGAAGCACTATTCAAAGCAGATTATATTACCTCACAGATAAACTGTGTGGGTAGTAAGGTTAAGGCTATTTCATAAGAAGTGATGAGGAAGATCAAGGTTATTATAGATATTGGAATCTACTTATGCTGGCTAAGCAGGAAGAAAATAATCACAGAGCATTAGGTAACTTACAGAATTTCCAGGAGGACCAAACCCTAAACCTAGACCTACATGACCAAGATCATGTGGCTTGGAGAAATACCCTACCACAGCATGGACTGTTGAACACTCAGTGAAACCCCACTCTTGTCCTTCATGTCATTGGTAACAGTTATGTTGGGGACTCAGAAGAACCATACACTTTCCCCATCATGCTTGGCACAAGGTCTACTCTCTGCATTCTGCCACCTCCCCATACTGCTCATAATTAGATTCTGGTATGACAGAATGGTGTGTCAGTCATACTGAACCTAGATCACCTATACACCTTACTGCAAGGGCATCTTGGAAATTTAGTTCTCTATTGAAAGGATGTCCTACCAACAGGGGGCTAGAGAGGGACCTTCAGGAGCCTACTTCCTTTTTAGAAGGAAAGTTATGGCCAACCTGGATAGCATATTGAAAAGCAGAGACATTGCTTTACCAACAAAGGTCCGTCTAGTCAAGGCTATGGTTTTTCCAGTAGTCATGTATGGATGTGAGAGATGGACAGTGAAAAAGGCTGAGCCCCGAAGAATTGATGCTTTTGAACTGTGGTGTTGGAGAAGACTCTTGAGAGTCCCTTGGACTGCAAGGAGATCCAACAAGTCCATCCGAAAGGAGATCAGTCCTGGGTGTTCATTGGAAGGACTGATGTTGAAGCTGAAACTCCAATACTTTGGCCACCTCATGCGAAGAGTTGATTCATTTGAAAAGACCCTGATGCTGGGAAGGATTGGGGACAGGAGGAGAAGGGGACGACAAAGGATGAGATGGCTGGATGGCATCACCGACTCAATGGACATGGGTTTGGGTGGACTCTGGGAGTTGGTGATGGACAGGGAGGCCTGGTGTGCTGTGGTTCATGGGGTCGCAAAGAATTGGACACGACTGAGCAACTGAACTGAACTGAGACCTTTCTCCAAAGAAGACATGCAGATGGTTAACAAACACATGAAAAGATGCTCACCATCGCTCATTATTAGAGAAAGGCAAATCAAAACCACAATGAAATATCACCTCACACCAGTCAGAATGGCCATCTTCAAAAAGTTTACAAGTAATAATTGCTGGAAAGAGTGGAGAAAAGGAAACACTCTTGCACTGATGGTGGGAATGTAAATTGAGGTAGCCACTATAGAAGACAATATGGAGATTCCTTAAAAAACTAGGAATAAAACCACCACATGATCCAGCAGTCCTGCTTGTAGGCATATACCCTGAGGAAACCAAAATTGAAAAAGACACATGCATCCCACTGTTCATTGCAGCATTATTTACAACAGCTAGAACATGGATGCAACCTAGATATCCATTGACAGATGAATGGATAAAAAAGTTGTGGTACATATACACAATGTGATATTACTCAGTCATGAAAAGAACACATTTGAGTCAGGTCTGATGAGGTGGATGAACCTAGAACTATTATACAGAGTGAAGTGAGTCAGAATGAGAAAGATAAATATCGTATTTTAATGCATATATATGGAATCTAGAAGAATGATACTTAATAACTTATTTACAAGGCAGCAATTGAGAAACAGAATAGAGAATAGACTTATGGACTTGGGGAGAGGGGAAGAGAGGAGGAAATGTATGGAAAGGGTAACATGGAGACTTACATTACCATATGTAAAATAGATAGCCAATGGGAATTTGCTGTATGGCTCAGGAAACTCAAACAGGGGCTCTGTATCAACCTAGAGGGGTGAGATGGGAAGGGAGATAGGAAGGAGTTTCAGAAAGGAGGGGGTAAATGTATACTTATGGCTGATTCATATTGAGGTTTGACAGAAAACAGCAAAATTCTGTAAAGCAATTATCCTTCAGTAAAAAAATAAATTGCAAAAAAGAGAATAATTGTGTGATAGAAACCTTACCTCTGTATGGTCTCTTGATGTTAGTAGTTTTGCACTATATGAAGTGTCAGGGATTGAATTTGTTCCCCTAAAAATTCAGTGTTGAAGCCCTAACCCTCATCATGACTATTGGAGACAGGGTCTTTAACTACAGTTAAATGAGATCATATAGGTGAGGTACTAATCCAGAACAACTGGAGTCCTTCTCTAGAAGAGGAGGAAATGCCAAGAGTGGGTGCACATAGAGAAAAAGGCCATGTGAGGGCATAGCAAGAAGTTGGCCTACAAACCAGAGAGACCTCCCAAGAAACTAGCTCTGCCAGCACCTTGAACATGAACTTGCAGCCTCCACAACTGTGAGAATATCCATTTCTGTTGTTGAAGCCACCCAGTCTGTGATATCCTGTAACGGCAGACTGAGCAAAGTAACAGAAGTAGTGATAAACTTAAGAGGGAAAATAAGTTTTGTTTTCATGATGTGGAGAAGAGCAAGCACTTAGAAACAGCAATAGGTCTGTATCATTTGCCTTATTGTATGAAGACCTTGCAGAAGCAACATCCAGGGGTAGAAATTAGCATGATGCCACACACCAGGCCACTGAGTAGGTGATGTAGCTCTGCATCTCCTATTCTGCTTGCATCCATCAAGGGTCCCGATAATGGAAGTTCAGTGATGGCTCTGAGACAGAAAGATACAGGACATATTCCACTTGAGAAGGAAGAGCCATCCTTGGTGTTCTAACCATAGCCTTTCAACCTACACTTTAATGTATAATTCTTACTATGCCAACATGTCTTTTGATTTTTTTAAATACTGATTTGGCTTTATATATGCCAGCTGACATGAATTATGCAATATTAACTAGCATCTTCCCTGGGGCAGTTGCTCAGTTTTATTCCTCACTTGTGTATGAAATGTAAGTTGTGTGTATAAGCATTTATTCATTCTGATAAATAGCGAGCATTCACAGCTTGCAAGCTTCTGTACTAGTTTTGAAATGAATCCTGTTCTTGCTCTTTAGTGGGCAGTATGCATTCCGGATATTAAAGAATTGTGTTGTCCAAAGATTAATTCTTTGTAGAACAGTACATTCTGCCTGTATTGGCACTTTGCTAAGGCATCTTTTGGTGAGAGGTATAAATTACTTTGCCAATGGAGGCAGTCACTGGGAGATCAAACCACTGATCAGACCCCTGATTCCAGAGATCAAATTTTAGGTTTATCAAGTTAACCCATGGATTTTTATAAAGATACTGAAAGGACTAGTTGAAAATGGCTGAATCTTATGTATAATTCAGTATGCAATATAATTATCCTTGCATCTAAGGACACACATTTACAGTTTCCTGTTCATTAAGAGATGGTGAAAAAAACCTTTGGTGTGGACTGGTCAGTAGATTTCTCTTCATTTCCTATTGTTGGCATTGTGCTCGCTCCACTGTTACATCACACCATTCTTGTCCTGTCCTGTGTTGATGCAGATGCCATATTCTTGATTTGTATAACTCCTTCCTTAAGCTCGTTTTTTGTTTGCTTGTTTGTTTAATTTGCTCAAAGCTCATTTGAAGCACATACTCTAATCAATTGTATTGCTAGGGAGAGGTTTTTGTTTCAGTTATATGCTGTGAAATGCCAACTGCTAGGTCCATGTTTCACAGAAATGGCTTTTACTGTGGTGGAAAGAGTAAGCTGAGATTGGATCTGAGTTACAGATGTGTTCCTCCCTCACTGGGCAAACTTGTGAGCACTAGAAAACATGTGATATACTGATTTTCCTCCTGTCTGATAGTGTAATTTACTACAACCATTTCATGCCTGTCTCAAATCTCCATCTAATACCATGATAATGGCACCACCTGAATTTTGCTATGCTGCAGCTCTGACGTCCACTGTCTTAGCCCACATATGGAACTGTGGTTCAATATGTACTAATGGAGATCTTTCCTGAGAGTTATTGAATATTTACTGTACTGTGATGGTTACAGGCAGTTGTGCAGTCCACAGGTGTTCATTGTGTTTATTAAGCATCAGCTATGTGCTGGGCATTGTTACAGGTGCTATGACTAGTGTAGGGAACCAACAGCAAAGCCCTCTTCTCGTGGAGCTTATATCAGTGTGGATGTGGATCAGCTTTGCCCTGATGGGGTGCTCTTGAGTGCACTTCTACTAGAGTCGAATGTAGTACAGCACCAGGTAAAACTGTAAAGAAGAGTTGTGCAGATTAGGACTAAAATGGTTAGGAGCAGACTTCAGAGAGTCTTGGACTGTGTGAGAGTCATTGGTGCTTCTTCAGTTTGAATTTACTATTATTCATTTCATTCTTTTTCATATAGTGAAGTAATAAAGATGGTGACATTCAGGACATTTTCTTGGCCTTCCCTGGGGTTGAAATTAGCAGATCGATCTGACGCATGTCAATAGTAACTGATTTTTATTTTCAAGCAATAGCATACATCTACATACACATCAATCTAGGCATATCTGCATAAAATGAACATTTGTGATTTTACATTTTAAGTATATGCTCAAGTAGAAAGCAAAACTCTGCGTCAACTTGATACTGGCAAAACAGTTTGTTTTGTGGTTGATCTTTCTGAAAATAACTGCTTTTGAATTAATTAATGTTTAAGTGAGACTCACAGGAAAACAAAAAGTTGACTTGAATCCGATAGAAAAATAAATCTACCTATTCTGGTGAAAGAACATAACTAAGTATGAGCTAAGTATGCTCCTTTTTCAAGATCATAAGCTAAAGAGGCAGTCAAGGAAGAGGACTGAAATTGAACACATGCATTTAACTTAAAGCTGCCATTAACAGAGTGAAAAGGGATCTAGGTACTTTCCCCTTCCAACTCTGTGTATCAAAGCTTTGAGTAGGAAAGAGACTTTTTCCAGGCACCCTCTTCTATAAGTATTTGGAAATGACTGTCATGTCCCCTCAAAGCTGTATGTCATGTCAAAGTGAAACCACACACACACACACACAGTTCACAAGTTGAGTAGTTGCACACACACACACAGAGTTCACAAGTTGAGTAGTTGCTTCTTTGACTAACCTTTACAGGATACCACATCATCAACATTGGTCCCTGACTATTATCTATGAAGAGTCTGGCCTTTAATCATTGTGTTCCATAGATACCTATCCATACACATTTCTAGAACTCTCTAATACCCCACAATCTCAGTCTTATTTCAGGCCTTCACCTTGTTCATAGATTTCTTATGGATGAAGTACATTGATTTTGCTTTAGAGTATGAGTGATTTGTAGCAAGAACGTGACATTCCTGCAGTAGGTTAAAAATATGTTGAGAGGTCCCTGACTGGGAAGAATGGAGAGGTAGTTAGAAAAATGTAGACTTTTGAAAAAGGAGAAATGGATGCTAATCAAGGAGTACAAACAGCAGTTCATTTGGGAAAGGGCCTGACATTGATTTCTCTCAGTGGCGTGGAGGTGACGGGGCTACAATTTTCACACAGTCCTTGGCCTGAGTTGTTGGGGAAAAATAAAGTTGTTTATTGATTAGCATCTGAAAAACCAATTAGTACTGAGTTTGCTTGAAAGACAAAACGAGAGCACAGTGTCAGAGCCTGATGTGAGTGTTTCCAAGACTAACAAGCACCTTAGGACTAATAAGCTGGCCCTGAAATTCTGAGGAGTGTGAATGGGAACTTGATTTCTGCTCAGACTCTTAAGGTCTCAGTCCACAGTGTGGGGCCAGTTACTGTTTCTTTCTGATCACATGACTGTGTAGTTGTTATCCTATGCGTGTTTCTTTGGTAAACACAGTATTTTTTGTGTTTATTTTTTACTATGTGCTTCTTTGTACCAACTTTATTTCTCCTAATCTCTTCCTGGTAGCATAGTTGCCATGAACATGGAAGAAAATCAAGAAATCACATACCATGTGAATGCCAGTTCAAAGGTATTAACATAAGGTCATATGAGGGATGACTTGTAAGGACAAGTGCTTTTGAGAAAGGCTGGTTTACACTTAGTTTACAGAGAGCCGTCAGCCTGTTAATGGACATGGGGGCTCTCCAAGACAAGAAGGCTTGGGAGAATGGGCTACCTCCTTAATTTTTTTTTTCTTTTTTCCCCGTCCTATTTGTCTGTCTCTCCACCTGCCCATCCATCTGTCCAACAGACTTCTTTCATTCAATAAACTACTGTGCAAGACCCTTGGCAGGGAGCTGGGATGACTTATTGTTGAGATTGAGAAGAGACTCTAAGGTTCTAAGCGAAAGAAACTTGGCCTGATCTTGGAGATCTTTTGGGACTTCCAGTTTGGATAGTTTGCTTATGTGAGACTTTAGTTTCCTGAAAATAATAAGAGCTGTTTTTCTTTCCTATTTGGCTTGCAAATGCCTTCCTCTTGGAAGTACTAAGTGAAATGGAACATAGAGGCAGTTGAGTGGGCCCAGAGGAGAGGAGACTCAGACTAGCACTGCATTCTCAGTGGTAGTACAGTCAGCATTTTGAGTGCCAGTTTCCGGGATGTGGGGGTGAGTAAGACACAGTCCCTGGACTGAACTCACAGAGCCCAGAGACTGTCTGTTGCCCACCCAGCTGAGCTCAAAGGTGAAGTGAATTTGTGAACCAGAGAGAGACTCAGTGCAAAAGTTCTCACCATCCATTGTTGTCTGAGCCCAAAGATGGGGGTGAGTGAGGACTGGATGTTAGGGTGATATAGCCATGAATTCTCAGATCCAGCAGAAAACTTAGCTCCCAGCCAGCAAACCCTGGCAAAAGGCATGCATATTGACTTGAAATGGAATGTTTTCAAGCTGAGAGTTTAGTAGCAATAAAACCAAAAGTGAGTACTAGGGGCTTGCAAATTACAGAACATATGCAACGTCATTGTTATGAGCTTAAATAAATCAGTCACGGGAGGTGTTTCCAACTGGTCAAAACCAAAATAAAGACAGGAATATCTGTTGTCCATTCTGAGGGCTAAAGCAGAACTCCCCCATGTTCATCATGAGCCAGGTTACCCAGAGACACCGCCTCTGCCTCTAGAGGGAGAGGAGTGGGATCCATCATGGGCGCATGTTGTCTTCTCCTGTGAAAATAGTTAAGTTACCTCTGGAATCCAGTGCCTGTTTTATTACAGGTTTTTATTAGGTTATTACAGAATGAGCTGTTGTATATTAATCAGATTATTTCTCTTGGGAGAGTTTGGTTCTTGATGGATGCTTAATACCCCTGTAGGTCTTGCTGAAATACAGCAGAAACGCTGTTTTCTGAGGCACTATGAGTCGCTGGGAAGAGGGCAACTGTAAAGGTCTCCAAATCAGCAGATATCTCTAATTCCAGGAATTGGAAGTTGTAGTCAGCCCTGTGACTCTGCCATCTCTGGGGTTTTAATGTGTTTTGGTTCCCAAGACCCCATAAATCATCTTGAAATGGGCTGTTGTCTGCTTGGTGTTTTTGTTGGGTTTCTAGAAAACTTCCCTTGCCCCTCCATGAATCTCTGCTGGCTGAATCTGTAATTCTACCTTCTCATCTTCAGTCTTGTAGCTGGAGGCTTTGGTGCCAGTGAAAATGCATATGTGTCTTGGATTTTGGTAAAAGGCTATTCACTGGTTCTTCATCGTATAGTATAAATGTGCTTCTAGAGCAGTTCTCCACATCAGTACACCTCAGTTTAAAAGTACACTCTGAGTTGTGCCAGGTACCTTGTTAGGTGCTTGGGGAAATGTAAACAATCAGAGATGACCTCTGACCTCATAGAATTGTTCAATTTCAGTGGCTTTTCACAGTCCTTTTAAATGGATTGAGAAACTAGAGGCCCTGGTCAAATCCAGAGTGCTGTCTGTTTTTTGTAAACAAAGTTTTATTGGAACATAGCCATAACCCTCATTGAGATGTATTTCTATGGTTACTTTTGCATTCCAACAGCAGAGTTGAGTGTGGCAGAAGTCATAAAGCCTGAGAAGCCTGAAATACTTACTGATATTTGACCCATTAGAGGAAAAGCTTGGCAGCTCCTGCTTTAAAATTCCCCAAACTGGAGCCTCATCCCAAAATATTTTTAATTGGTTAATCTTTGGACAGCCAGATGGACTTAAATGCACAGACCTCTGCTGTAGCCTTATATGCACTCTTTCCATGAAGGGATTCTGTCAGTTTTCCCTTTGATTTCTTTTTTCTTTCTTTTTTGGGCAATTTCTCTCCTTCGCTCCCCTTTTCAAGTTGGGGCATGATCCTGCCGCCACAGTTGTCTGTCCTTTGTAATTCTCCTTGGGCAGTTCATCTCCCAACTTTCTCCACCCTCCTGGTATTGACTGTTATTAGAAGATGCCCCAGAAATCTACATATCCAACCCTCACTCTTCTCCTAGATTCTTTCCCTTTGATTCCCGTTGCCTGAACCAGAGGGCTCTCTTTGTTCAAATTTATGTCTGAGATAAAATTCATCATCATTTCCTCCAAGCCAGCTCACCCTCCGGACTTTCTAATTTTCTGTTATTGGTAGCATCAATCTTCCTCTCTGAGAACTTAGTCATTAATAATAATGATCATATTTGCTTCAAATTTTACCTCTTGGTCCTGAAAAACAAATGTAGTTGAAATCAAGACCTAAGGACAAATAATGAAGGGCGAAGCTTTGTTAATAGTTTGCAAACTTTACCTGATGTATGCTGCTGCTGCTAAGTCACTTCAGTCGTGTCTGACTCTGTGTGACCCCACAGACGGCAGCCCACCAGGCTCCCCTGTCCCTGGGATTCTCCAGGCAAGAATTCTGGAGTGGGTTGCCATTTCCTTCTCCAATGCATGAAAGTAAAAAGTGAAAGTGAAGTCGGTTGGTCATGTCCGACTCTCAGCGACCCCATGGACTATATTTACCAGGCTCCTCCATCCATGGGATTTTCCAGGCAAGAGTACTGGAGTGGGGTGCCATTGCCTTCTCTGACCTGATGTCTAGGCCTTAATTTTCCTATGGAAGAAATGGGCAGAGAAGGAAATTAACCATGGTCAGGTACCCACAGCGAGCCAGGAACTGTGTAGGCTACTTTTTCTACATAATGCTCTTAATAATGTGATGAAGACATATTTTTATCCTCATTTTATAGGTGGGAAATCTGAGTCACACAGACTAAGAAACCCTACCAAATGTCACACATCTAGTTTACTGTGGTATTGATAACTAGATCAAAGTTTTAAATGTTATTTCCCATCCTTTTGTCATATAGAAGAGCCAGCTTCTGCATATGAAGAATGTTTTGGGACCTTATTGAACTGATGTTTGCTGAATTTTCTTTTTCAATATAATATTATTCAAAAACCAACTAAAGTATATTGAGTGACTACTGACTCTAGTTTTGAGTCTGTTCCTGTCATGCTGAAAAGTAATAATAACAATAACACCAATAGCAGTTGACACTTACTGAAGGAGGTATGATGTTTCAGGCATCCTGCCAACAACACAGCATGGATATTTGATTTTGCTTTTTGCTTCAACACTGTAGTGCTGATTCCTTGAATATGTCCATTTGATAAATAAGGACACTAGAGCTTAGAGATATTTAATAACCTATATACAGTCAAATAGCTGGTAGTCATTTAGACTGCGAAGTCCTTAGACGTGTCATCTGCAAATGATGATAGTAATTTGGAGAACTCTCCAATTTCTGTGGTATAACTATTCCCAAGTTGGTTCAATTCAGTCTATCAAGGTGACATCATTGCTTTTCAGTATACTTGGAAATCTTACATTGGGCTCTGTGATCCTGTATTGACCAGCTTTGCCCAGAATCAGATACAGGTACTTTGATATATTGGGGAAGTTTATTAATGTGCTTTTTTAGTCAACATGCCAGAAAGGCTGGAATACTGGTGAGACGGAATATGCTCCAGTGCCAAGAAGTTGGAGAGGATAATAGTGGCAGGATTGAAGGTAGTAAGTCTTGGAGTAAAAGTGAGATGTAACCCTAGGATCTTGAACAAGGGGAGACATTTGGGAGGTCAAGAGGGCCCCCTCCATGCAGAATCATGAGCAAACAGGGACTGTTTGGGATGCAGTGAGGTCACACTGACCCATTAAGCACAGAGAATAACGTGGGAAGAGGAGTCTAGAAAGAGCCCACACAAAAGAGAGATGTGCCGTTTCAGTTCTATAGGAGTGAGTGTCTAAGACCGTCTGCCTCCCTGATAATCTGCAATTTGGACTTTGAAGGAGGTAGGGACCACCCCTATCCCCTCCAATTATACACACACCAAAGACAGCCAGGGGCAGTGGCATTTTATGTTTTTCAGTAGATCATTCTAAATACTTCGATTTATAAAATGGCTTTCAACCCAAATTCTCATCACAGTGGGATTCCTATTCATGAAGATTTGACTGATACATATTCAAAATTAGCTTAATTCCAAATACTTACAAAGACTCTCTATGCCCCAAGTTTGAAATGAGATATATCTCTAATTTTTACAATCATAATCCCCAAACTTCAAAGCTATCAAACCACAGAAAATTTAAACCATGCTGATGTTCTTATCTGGTGGGTGCACTGCTTGTGCCATTGAAATGGAAAGAACGTTTTCTTCTCTGTTGGAATTGTTTATACCCTGGTGGCTTATGCACACCAAGTATTCTGCAAGTGATATGATACTTAAGTTATAACATCAGTGACTATTAAAGTACAATGGTCTATACTATATGAAATAACTATGTCATCTATGCAGTTGCATTAATTTTAGCACTAGAAAATACCTCCATAGAGTTAGTAATCCTGGCTTGGAATTTGAATTTGATAAGACAGTAATGATGTGCCATGATATTACTAGGGAAGCAAACATATTGCATAATACAAGAGATAATTCTAAAATGAAGTGAAACAGCAGCAACAGATTTAGGAGAACAAACCACAGATATGATTGCAGATTTATGCTCCGAGAAAAATAAACATATTCGTTTCCTATATATTAATTCATTATTATTATGAAATTACTATTTAATAACAAACTTTACTTTTGAATTAGCGGAGTTGTGGCTCATGTGAAGTCTTGGTGAATGGCTTACCTCCCATGGGTGCGTGCAAGTGTGCATGCCAAGTCCCGTCAGTCATATCTGACTCCTTGTGACCCCATGGCCTGTAGCCCACCAGGCTCCTCTGTTCATGGGATTCTCCAGGGAAGAATACTGGGATGGGTTGTCATGCTTCCTCCAAGGGATCTTCTCAACCCAGGGATCGAACTTGCATCTCTTGCATCTACCTGCATTGGCAGGCAGGATCTTTACCACTAGTGCCACCCGGGAAGCCCACGCTTCCTATATACATTTGATTATCAAGTCACAGAGCTCCCCATAAAAGGCACCAGTCTGTGGCTTAGTCAAGATTTTAGCAATTTTGCCCCAAGTTGCCTTTCTGTAGGCTGAGGGTTAGAGTTAGCGTTAGAGCTCATGATGAACCTATGGCTCTGTACCTCTGGCAAAGATCACTCACCTGTCTGCAAGGGAAGCATCTGTGGACCAAGCCTGCTCATTCCTCACCTGAAATATATTTATTGCAAAGATCATATGATAAGCAATGTCTCTAAAGGGCCAGGGTAGAGCTGGGTTTCACTCACACAATTTGCAAGCCCTGCTGTTTAATCTGCTGTTTGTTCACCCCGTAGTGCTTCATTCGGGGAAGAGGCCAGTAGACAGCAGGCCTTGGGAGGGACATTCTCTCTCTCTTGGCAACTCTTGACACTTTAATTATTAAATATTATCATCTTGGCTTGCTAAGAACCATCAAAACCAAACTGTGCAATGACAGCTCTGAGAGCAAGGAGCCCATTACCTGTGCATCTTTGCCTCTGTCCTGGCATGTGTCATGATGCCTACTCTCACCCTGACTGCTGGAAATTTTTCATATTAAATGTTATTCCCAAGAAAGAGGATAACTTCCCTGGTGGCTCAGATGGTAAAGCATCTGCCTACAATGTGGGAGGCCTGGGTTTGATCCCTGGTTTGGGAAGATCCCTTGGAGAAGGAAATGGCAACCCACTCCAGTACCCTTGCCTGGAAAATCTCATGGACAGAGGAGCCTGGTAGGCTATAGTCCATGGGGTCACAAAGGGTCGGACACAACTGAGTGACTTCATTTTCACTTTCCCAAGAAAGGAATGCTGAACTTGGCACTTTTACTCCTTTATTTAAAAAATCTATTTCTGTAATAAAGATCAAAAGGAAAGGGTTCTGGCTCACTCACTAGCCATGGGGAGCATGAAATAGACATCTAAACTGTGCAGATCTGTTTACTCATTTGTAAAATAAGGTGTTGAGACTTCGTGCTGCACCAGAGAAAAGTGAGTCTCTAGGGATGTCATGTGGCACTCCATCTGCCTCACATTTCCATCAGCCGGAAGGCATTTTCATCAGCAAGGCAGAGGACGTAGTGCTGAAAGGCACAGTGAGTATCTGAATGACAAAAGCAGAACAGAGAGATTGCAGCAGCTTAGAACGGTGGACTACCTTCCATTAGGTGAAGGCTTCCTCTGAATATGAAGCTTCTCGAATGGTATAAAACAGTATGAATGAGACAGGAAGGCTACTGCTTCAAAGCAGCATCTTTCAGTAAGATTCAGGAGAAATAGGCTGTAAAGTTACTGCATGATATGGCCTCAATAAAGAAACTTAAATTGTATAAGCACATACATTCTTGGACATGGGATGTGTCCAGATCAAATCAGTTCATCTGTCTGGACAAAACTATAATTTGAAAAGATACATATACCCCTCTTTTCCCAGCAGCACTGTTTACAATAGCCAGGTCATGGAAACAAACGAAATGTCTACTGACAGATGAATGGAGAGGATCGGTATATATACACACAATGGAATACTACCCAGTCATGAGAAAGAAGGAAATAATGCCATTTGCAGCAACATAGATGGACCTAGGGATTATTGTACTAAGTGAAGTAAGTCAGAGAAAGACAGGTATCATATGTCACTTACCTATGGAATTTAAACTATGACACAATGAACCTTTTTGTGAAACAGAAACGAACTCACAGACATACAGAAGAGCCTTGTGGTTGGCAAGGTAGAAGCAGGTTCAGCTTCATCTTCTTCAGCATTACTGGTTGGGGCATAAACTTGGATTACCGTGATATTGAATGGTTTGCCTTGGAAATGAGCAGAGATGATTCTGTCATTTTTGAAATTGCATCCAAGTACTGCATTTTGGACTCTTGTGTTGACCATGATGGCTACTCCATTTCTTCTAAGGGATTCCTGCCTACAATAGTAGATGTAATGGTCATCTGAGTTAAATTCACCCATTCCAGTCCATCCTAGTTTGCTGATTCCTAGAATGTCGACGTTCACTCTTGCCGTCTCCTGTTAGACCACTTCCAATTTGCCTTTATTCATGGAACTAACATTCCAGGTTCCTATGCAATATTGCTCTTGACAGCATCGGACCTTGGTTGTATCACCAGTCTCATCCACAACTGGGTATTGTTTTTGCTTTGGCTCTATCCCTTCATTCTTTCTGGGGTTATTTCTCCACTGATCTCCAGTAGCATATTGGGCTCCTACCAACCTGGGGACTTCATCTTTTAGTGTCCTGTATTTTTGCCTTTTCATACTGTTCATGGGGTTCTCAAGGCAAGAATACTGAAGTGGTTTGCCATTCCCTTCTCCAGTGGACCACATTCTGTCAGACCTCTCCACCATGACCTGACTGTCTTGGGTGGCCCCACACGGTCATTGAGTTAGACAAGGCTGTGGTCCATGTGATCAGATTGGCTAGTGTTCTGTGATTATGGTTTCAGTAAGTCTGCCCTCTAATGCCCTTTTGCAACACTTACCCTCTTGCTTGGGTTTCTCTTACCTTGGACTTGGGGTATCTCTGCACGGCTGCTCCAGCAAAGTGCAGCCACTGCTCCTTACCTTGGACGAGGGGTATGTCCTCACGGCCGTCCCTCCTGACCTTGAACGTGGCATAGCTCCTCTTGGCCCTCCTGTGCCCACACAGCTGCCGCTCCTTGGATGTGGGGTAGCTCCTCTCAGCCACCGCCCCTGACCTCAGACATGGGGTAGCTCTATTAATTATATCTTCTAGGACTGTACTAAATTATTAGTAAGAATTTGTGCTCCTTTTTTCTTACAATATGTTTGAACCAACCACAAGTGTGAGAGACTAGGTACATCCCAGAGTTCCAGAAATACTCTTACTTATATAAGCATATTCTGTATTATGAGCCTTTGTTTTTCTGACTCTAGTGCCTCCATCACAATAACTAAATCATTATGGTTTGCAAGTTTTATTCTGATGAATTGCTTCTGAGATTTTCTGATATTAGAGTATATGTCATACTAACAAGTACTCTCAATTTGGGATGAGATTTCTAAGCTCAAATCCTAGATAAGTAGTTATTATCTATGAACATCAGTTTTCTCAGCTGTAAAACATAACTGATCATCTTTCATAGTGTATGTGTGAAGATCTAATGGGTTTTAAAAAATATGTAAAACAGATTTTAAAGATGTCACAGCAGTTAAAAAGTGAAAGTTGCTTAGTTGTGTCTGACTCTGCTATCCCATGGACTATACAGTCCATGGAATTCTCCAAGCAAGAATACTGGAGTGGGTAGCCTTTCCCTTCTCCAGGGGATCTTCCCAACCCAGGGTTCAAACCCAGGTCTCCCGCACTGCAGGTGGGTTCTTTACCAGCTGAGCCACAAGGGAAGCCCTAGGATACTGGAGTAGGTTAAACACATTTGCTATTAAGGTTGATAGTTTACAATTTATGGAATGCCTTCTATCGGGAATGTGGCTCTGCTAGGCTTGGTTTCATGATTTTCTTGGTCAATCTTCTAGCTGAAAACACAGGGAAGAGATAAGGAAGGACCCATAATTGATCAAATACATAATCTGAGTCCATGTGGGCACAGATCTTTTCAACTCATGTTGTTTAATTTTATAAGACAAGATGATTTAGTTGGATGGACCTAAAGTAGACTTAGCCATCCTCGTTCATCACCTCGAATACTTCTTCACTTAGTATTTACATTGAACTTGACGATAGAAAGTCCATGTGGATGAGGGTTGGTAGTATTTTCCCCAGTTGCTGGGATGATCTCCTAAGATTTGATGGTTCTGCCAAGTATGATTCTGTGTCCTTTATGACACCGAAAATTTTGTTTCCTGTGAGGGCAAATAGGGCTGCCTACTTTGTAAGATTTTCTTCAAGCTGCAAGTGGAAGCCTATTAATGTCTTAGAAAACTGATATCCTCGTGTCTCCAGGCCAGTGGTCATCTGGGGGTTAGTTTTCCAACCACATAGAGTTTGTCTCTCTGCTGCTTTTAGTTTGTGTGTGTGTGTGTGTGTGTGTGTGTGTGTGTGTGTGTGTTTTAAGATCAATCTTTCTGGCTTCTGGGCTGCCCTCCAGCTTTAACACTTTAGGAGTCTATGAGTGGGCTCTGATTCTCTGTAGCCGTGCAAACAGACGGTCTGTGTGTCCAAGGGGTTGTTGCGGCATGGTAACTCGTTTTCCCGCAGTGCGAGCTCAGAGCATCCATGACTCCATGCCGGTATTTGACATCACGGGATCACGGGTGAACTTTCAGGGCACAGATGCAAGTCTGGGCAGTAAACCCTGGGTTTAGGTTTCCTTGGAATCCACTAGGACCTCTGAATCTTTCTCTACACTGACCCAGTTATTTGAAACTGGTCTGGTTTTTGTCCAGCTTTGCTCATGTTGATTTGTAACATTCTGTCTATTTTGGTGTATCTAGATGTCTTTTTGCCCAATAATGCAAGACTATAGTATACCTTTAATTTTTTTCTTTAAGCCAATACTCAAGAAATAGTGAGGACCAGTTTTCTGTTTGTTTTATTTTAATATCCAATCTATTACAGACCTATACTTAGGAAATCATGAATTTGGATGTTGTGGCAGTTCTAGATTGCTATAATTCTTTTCAAATGCTTGCACTGAATTTTGCACATTATTTGTTTACATGCATGAATCTATTTCTGGGTCCTCTAATTCTGTTCTACTGGTCTATTAGTCTATCCCTGTGCTGATTCTACACTGTCTAAATTACTATGGCTTTATAATGAGTCTTAATAGAAGCTAAAATGAGCCTCTTATCTTCTGAA
This sequence comes from Antilocapra americana, assembly GCA_007570785.1. NCBI lineage: Eukaryota > Metazoa > Chordata > Mammalia > Artiodactyla > Antilocapridae > Antilocapra > Antilocapra americana. Next base: position 16,004,530 of record ML660201.1, read on the forward strand.
CCAATGTTCTTTTTCAGAAATAACATGGCTGTTTTTGGACCTTTGCTCTTCCATGTAAACTGTAGAATTGGTAGGTCAAGTTTTACTAAGAATTTTAATAAAATTTTCTTGGTTTTTTTTTTTTGTATTTTCTTTACTTTATTGTTTTGCCATACATTGACATGAATCTGGCATGGGTATACATATGCTCCCCGTCCAGAACCCCCCTCCCTCCTCCCTCCCGATTCCCTACCCCTGGGTCATCTCGGTGCACCAGCCCCGAGCATCAACCCTGGGCTGGCGATTGATTTCACATATGATAATTAACATGTTTTAATGCCATTCTCCCATATCATCCCACCCTTGCCCTCTTCCACAGAGTCCACGAGTCTGTTCTATACATCTGCGTTTCTTTTGCTGTCTCGCATGTAGGGTTCTCGTTACCATCTTTCTAAATTGCATATATATGCGTTAATATACTGTATT
>ML660201.1:16005094-16061379 GCA_007570785.1 Antilocapra americana
CCCCCCCGGGAAATCTCGCTGCACCAGCCCCGAGCATCAATCCTGGGCTGGCGATTGATTAGACATATGATAATTAACTTGTTTCAATGCCCTTCTCCCATATCATCCCACCCTTACCCTCATCCACAAAGTCCATGAGTCTGTTCTATACATCTGCTTACTTTAATTCACTTATCACTTATCAGGAATAGTTTTGATATTTTCAGTAATGTGTCTTCCGATAACAGCATGGTTTACTTAACTAGTTATTTAAGTTTTGAATAAAGATTTATAATTTTCTCAAAATATTTTCTTATATATATTTTCTATTCCTAAGTGGTTTATAACTTTATTGTTATTACAGATGGTATCATTTTAAAAGATGTTAGAAAAATACCTTCTAATATTTTGTGTCTATTTTATAAATACATTGGGTTGTCCAAAAAGTTTGTTTGGGTGTTTCTGTAAGATGTTACAGAAAAACCTGAACAAATATTTTGGCCATCCCAATATAACTGATTCTGGTATATTAATTTTATCTCCAGCAATGCTACCAAACTCACTAAATAAAATAATTTCCCCATACTTTTCTATTTTCCATACAGTCATGATTTGTGAATAATAATGATCTTTCTTGATTATTTTCTTGTCTTACTGCAATTATATTAAAGGAGTGCATTAGTTTCGTGCATGGGCCATAACAAATAGCACAATCTGAGTGGCTTAAAACAACAGAAATTTATTTTCTTACTGTCTGGAAGCTTGAAGTGCATAAGTATATGTAGAGTCTTGATCCCTCTGAAAACTCTAGAGAAGAATGACCCCTTGGTTTGCTGGCATCTGATGGTGTTAACACTTTTTGGTGGCAGAATATCTCTAGGTTCTGCTTCTGCCTTCCCTTGGTTTTTCCTCTGTTCAGTTCTTGGAATTAGGAACATTCTAAATCCAGAATGATTTCTTCTCAGAATCCATAGCTAATTATACATACAAAGACTCTGTTACCAAATAGGATCATATTCTGATGTCCCAGATGGAAATGAAATATTTTTAAATGAATGAATGATTTTTTTTTTTTTTTTGCTGTGCTGCAAGGCATGTGGAAGGATCTTAACTCCCTGACTGGGTATTGAACCTCTGTCTTCAGCAGGGAAAGCATGTAGTCCTAATCACTGGACTGCTTCAGCCCAATAAATATCAAGACCTTTACTGGGATGAGAATAGAAGTAGTAGTATTAGGGATACTTATCATAGTTCTAATTTTTAAGAGACTTTGAATATTCCACAGTTAACTATAGTTTGAATTCTCAAGTATGTGATTTTTCACATTTCCACTATTCTTAGTGTCATAAGCCTAAAAATCAGTGATCACCATCGTTTAATTGGTAACATTTTTTTTCTTTGTGGTGCATCTTATAATAAATGAAAGAAACAAATGTAAGTTTGCTATAGGATTGTCTTTGATGTTATTAACTTTCAGCAGATTAAGAAATTCCTTTCTGTTTTTACCTTAATGAGAGGATTTTCATTGTTTTTCCTTTTAACTATGAGTAAATGTTTCACTAAATGCTTTCTTTCTTCTCTTGAAATAATTGTGTGACTCTTTTTCTTGACTTTTGTTAATAGGTTAAATTTCCTTAAAAGATATTTTAAGTTTAGACATACTTTGCATTCCTTTGCTAAGCCCCACTGAGTTATATTAAATTTTATAGGCGCTGTTGGCTTCATTTCTACAAATTAAAAAATAAAAAGATCTGCAACATGTTCATGAATGAGATTGGCCTGTAATATATTCTTTCATCTTGTTATTCAAAACTGGCTTTATAATCAAGATTACCCTTGGTCATGATGTATCATTCTTTTAATCTACTATTAAATTTAGTTTGATATTTTGTTGAGGATTTTTATGTCCATGTTAATCTGCGATTATCTTGTGATGTTTTTGTCTGACTTTGGCATGAGGGTGGTGCTGAACTCATAAACTGAGTTTGAAAGTGTTCCCTCTTCTTGTTCTCAAAAAAGAAACTTTAAGAAAGATTTGTATTAATTCTTCTTTGAATGTTTGGCAGGATTTACCTGTAAAGCCATCTGGCCCTTGACTTTTCTTTTTCTGGAGGATATTTTTTTTCTTTTTTCTCTTTTTACCAATTCAACCTTATTTCTTACTGGTCTTTTTTCAGGCCTTCTACTTCTTGTTGATTCAGTCTTGGTAGGTTGTTTGTTTCTCTAAATGTATCCATTTATTTTAGGCTATCCAGTTTGCTGGTGTGTAATAATTCAAACAGTCCCTTGTGATCTCCATGGCATTGATTATGTCTCTCCCATGAATGATTACAGATCAAAACCATAATGAGGTATCATCTCATACCTGTTAGGATGGCTGTTATTAAGAAAAAAGAGAGTGAGAGAGAAAGGTTGTCATTATTGGTTGGGACATGGGAGAAATTAGTAACCTTTGAACATTGTTAGTAGGCATGCAAATTAGTCTAGGGAGTAGGAAAACATGAGTTTTCCTTAAAAAGTAAAAACAGAACTACCAGTGACCCAGAAATTCTACTTCTGCATATATATCTTAAGGAATTAAAATCGAGATTCTGAAGAGAACTCTCATGTTCATTGCAAAATGGAAACAGCCTAAATGTCCAACTATGGATGAATGAACAAAGAGAAGGTGGTGTATACATATTATTTGGCCCTAAAACAGAAGGAAATCTTGCCACTTGAGATGACATGGAGGAACATGGCAGGCATTATGCTAAATGGAACAGCCAGGCACAGAAGGACAAGTACTACATGACCCCGTTTATATGAGGAACCTGAAATAGACAAGGAAGCCTGACGACCATGGGGTCACAGAGTCGGAGACGACTGAGCCGCTGAACTGAACTGAAGGTAATCAAAACTCAAAGGAGCAGAGAACAGAGTTACGGTTGCCAGGACCTGGAGGAATGGAAAATGAGGAGGTATTTGTTACAGGCTTCAGAGTTTCAGTTGTGCAAGATGAATAAATCACAGAGATCTTTCTCTACTTGCTGTACACAGTGCAGTAGAGCCTGTAAACAATCCTGTATTGTGTATTTCAGAAATACCTAAAGGGGGAGACTTTACATTAAGTGTTCTTATCATAAAATAATAATGATAAAAGAGGGTGGGAAAAAATTTTTGGTTGGTGATGGATATGTTAACAGCATGGGTGCTGGTTTCGCATGTGTCTGTTTATCTCAAAACTCATTAAGTTGTATATATTAAATATGTATAGCTTTTCCCATGTCAGTCATACCGCAGTAAAGTGTTTTAATATAAGACCATGCTAACAAAAATAATTAATAATGTTCCCTCTTTTTATTCTCTGAAAAAAACATTTATATACATGGAAATGATCAGTCAGACTTTCATTAAAATTTGCCCCTGAATATATTTGGGCCTCTTTGTTTGCTTTCTTTTGGTGAGAATGTTTAAATATTTGTTCAGTTTCTGTGACAGATATAGTTGAGGTCATCCTTTCCTTCCTGATTCAGATTTATTAAATTAGATTTTTCATGGCGCATGTCCATTTTGTGTTTTCAGATTAGCTAGTATAGAGTAAGAATTGTTTCTTAGAATTTCTGCTGTGTTCCTAACAATACTTCTTTGATGGTTCCTAATACAGATTTTTTTCTTCCATTTGCTAATTTTTTCAAGTGGTTTAACTGTGGATTTTCTACTTTATATCTTAACTGCCTCAGGTTTTAGCTTAATTTATGCTGTTTCCACTTTTATCCTTCTTTCAGATCTGGTAGTTATATCGATATAAATTGTCATTCTTTTAAGGTATTTTAATGGCTGGCTATATATTTGTGATATAAATATGTGATGCAAATATTTTAGTTTTCATTTTTCTCAAATTGTTGCTTTAGATAGAGATTATTGAAATAAAGGCCCTTCCTTATGTTCTTCAAGTAGCTACTTATTGATTGCTGGGACTGTCAATCAACATAAATAATTACCCCTGAAAAATAGTCTGTTCCCTTCCTGCCCCATGTCTCCTTTAAAAGTGGTCCAGTTACCATTCAAATGCAATAAAAGTTTCCACTTACTCAGTAGCAGACTTCAACTTAAGTATCATTTCAGCAATTCACTAGATCAGTTTCTTAGATCAGGAGTTTGACCTCTGTAGTCCCAGTTTTATTACTTGCAAATTGAAAATAGAGCGAATCTCACATGGTCATTGGAAGAGTAAAATTAAGTGATAATTTTTAGTTTGCCTAAGACTAGTCCTTCATAGAGGAGATGCCCTACCCCTATGATAAATATCCTGTTATTACAGTATCCTAACTGTTTTGTTTGAAAACAGTACATATGACCATGTATCCATTATCTAGAGTTTTCTAGTAACTTAGTACATCATCTAGGTTTATAGGAATGAGTAGGCAGGGGTCATTTCTCTGCCTGTGCATATACTGATACATTGTAAAAAGTGGAAGAAAAATTAATTGACAGTGGCATTGTGAGATTCATAATCTTCCTTTTCCTTTAAGGATAGTGCTTTAGAGAGAGTTGAGCTCTGGTTTCCCAGGGATGAGGTCGGGGAAATGGGAAGATGTTGGATAGGATGCCAGCTTGCAAGCATCCTAAGATGAATAAGTTCTGGGATCTAATGTACAGGATAATGGTTATAGCTAATAATTCTGTAATATATGCTTGAAAGTTCTTAAGTGAGCAGGCCTTAAATATTCTTATCACAACATAGGAATGATAACTGAAGGATATGATACAGGCTTTAGCTAAGGCTATACTGGTAATCGTTTTATATATATTTTGACACTGTGAACCTTAAACTTACAGTGTTCAATTAAGTTTAGACTCAGTCATGTCTGACTCTTTGCGACCTCATGGACTCCAGCACACCAGGCCTTCCTATCCATCAGTAACTCCCAGAGTTTATCCAAACTCATGTCCATTGAGTTGGTGATGCCATCCAACCATCTCATCCTCTGTCGTCCCCTTCTCCTCCCACCTTCAGTCTTTCCCAGCATCAGAGTCTTTTCAAATGAGTCAGCACTTCACATCAGGTAGCCAAAGTATTGGAGTTTCAGCTTCAACATCAGTCCTTCCAATGAACACTCAGGACTGATCTCCTTTAGGATGGAATGGTTGGATCTCCTTGCAGTCCAAGGGACTCTCAAGAGTCTTCTCCAACACTACAGTTCAAAAGCATCAATTCTTCCGCACTCAGCTTTCTTTATAGTCCAACTCTCACATCCATACATGACTACTGGAGAAACCATAGCCTTGACTAGACGGACTTTTGTTGACAAAGTAATGTCTCTGCTTTTTAATATGCTGTCTAGGTTGGTCATAACTTTCTTTCCAAGGAGTAAGCGTCTTTTAATTTCATGGTTGCAGTCACCATCTGCAGTGATTTTGGAGCCCCCAAAACAAAGTCAGTCACTGTTTCCCCATCTATTTGCTGTGAGGTGGTGGGACCCGATGCCATGATCTTAGTTTTCTGAATGTTGAGCTTTAAGCCAACTTTTTCACTCTCCTCTTTCATTTTCATCAAGAAGCTGTTTAGTTCTTCTTCACTTTCTGTCATAAGGGTGGTATCATCTGCGTATCTGAGGCTATTGATATTTCTCTTGGCAATCTTGATTAATACACAGTATTAAATGTCAATTATATCTCAGTGAAGCTGGGGAAAAGAGACAGAATAGTGGTTTGTAATCTCTTTTGTATCACAGACCCTTTTAGAATCATGTGAAATTCCTGGATACTAGGTCCCCCAAAGGCACATTTGCACATTTTTAGAATCAGAACTCCTATCTTTCAAAGGCCATCAATGAATGGAGTGGTAAGAATGCCTTGGTTAGAAAGTAACAGGTTTCTGTAAGGTTAGCTGTATGTCATGTATTTGACAGCACTTATGTTCTGATTCCATACAGACCAACAAATCCTGAGTTAAAATATGAGTTTGAAATGGACAGATAGATTTTTTGACAGTTATTCCTTTTGGTATCAGTCATAATGACCCCGACTGCAAACCTGAAACAGCTTATGTTTTCAGAAGCAGAATATGAAAACATTCTTCAACTGTCGGATGTTCTGAGGAATGCGTCCCCTGTGATGTCCTAGTGACTCTTACTTTGAATGCATTTAAAATGTTCAAAACTTTGCTCCTACCTTCCCTTTGCTTTGTGTTCCAAGTTACTGTGGGATGACTCTGTATAAAAGCATGAGAATATACTTAGAGGCCAAAAAATACTTAGTATGTCAATAAGAGCAGATTGCCCTTAGTCTTTGTTTCTAAAACAAATAGGAGTTTTTTAGGCTAAAGGAAAAATAATGTGCACATCCACACACACATACCACCCCTGAGATAGAGAACTATGACAAAGATTTTGGCCTCAGGCTCATAAGTAGAAAAATATTAGAATCCAAATTGTTCTCAAATATCTAGAACAATGGGACACATACAAGAAGGTACATTTTGAAGTAAATGTGAAGGCTTGAATAAGAAAACGAAATCCACAGCGAATAAATATGTTAAAAGTTCCTGTTAAGAGGGTTGTGAAAGTGAAGTCGCTCAGTTGGGTCTGACTCTTTGTGACCCCATGAACTGTAGCCTACCCATCTCCTCCGTCCATGGGATTTCCCAGGCAAGAATACTAGAGTGGGCTGCCATTTCCTTCTCCAGGGGATCTTCCCAACCGGGGGATTGAACCTAGGTCTCTGCATTGCAGACAGACATTTTACCACCTGAGCCACCAGGGAAGCCTGAGAGGGGTGTAGTGAGGATTAAATGAGAGGTTACATGCAAGGATCTTTAGCAAGTACCTGTAGAGGGGAAGGCACAAGCTTGTTATTAGTTCCCTTCTCTTATTTTTTTAATTTATAAAGCACTGGGATCTAGCTTCTTTTGCTCTTTCTCAAAATATGTTTTACAAAGTAAATTAATAGTGGGAATAATTTTGCTGGGAGGGAGTGGTGATCTTATCAAGTGAGCTATGTCCTAGGATTTGCTAGAACTATTTGCATGTGAAAAAAGTATTTGCCAGCTAAAAAAGACCAAATAAATGGAGTAGTTTTGATAGGAGCACAAACCATAGCCTTCTTAAGTAGTCTGGTATGACTGGAGATAGGATCCAAGCTCAGAGAACATGCAAAGGCAAAACCGGGCTTACTGGTGGAAGCCCTAAATGTGCAAGCAAAATGTTTGGTCAGAAGGGATTGCAAGGGATCAGAAAAGATGTACTTAACAGGAAGAAAAAAAAATCTCTAATTTACAAATATCCTTCTTATACTCTAGGAAATTTATAAGATTAAAGAATGACAAAATGTCTCATTTGTGAAGAACTTAGATAAATAGTGGACAAAGGATCTCATGGTAATAATTGCCAAGTACATTCCCAGCTACTATTAATAGATAGTTCTCTTGTGCAAATTCATGTCCTATAATACTGTTAGATATTTGTGGTTTTAATCTGTTTAAGCAAGTCTCTAAAGACTTTGACTCACGGACTCTCTTAAAAGAGCCAAAAGGCATTATTTTGTCATAGATAAGAACACAAACTGATTGAAAAACCAAAATCTAATCCTTGGACATCCATTTGCTAGGTGGATGCCTAGGTCCTTGAACACCAAGTCTGTTTCCTTTTATGCCAATAGGCTGTAGAAGAGCCTGTGCTGCAGTCCATCCGACTTAGCGACTAAACAAAAACAACTTAAAGGGTGACAGTGCGCTGTAAATGAGGCTCTGTGTATTTAAAGCACTGAGCACGGCATGCAGTATATGTAAAGCTGTCCATATTAGCTGCTACTGTTTTTGACAGCATCATGAATTATTTGACTGAGGCATCCTCAGACCAACGTGTAGAAAAACCATGTTGAAGGGAAGACAGAAGTCATGCAGGAAACAGGCTTATTTGTTGACGCCCGAATAAGTGAGCAGTAACAGTTTATAAATGAAGCATACGATGCAGAAGAAAGGGTGATGTTCCAGAAATGCTAAAGTGAGAACATTCATGGTCATTTCCAGAGGTGAATGGGATGAGGTGAGGGGTGTCTCCACTTCTCAAAAGTGGGTACCAGAAGACACTTCCAGAGGCAGTGTCCGCATGGGCAGTCCAGGACGTTTTGCCATCTGTTAGTTTTTTTAATCAGAAATATTTGAAGTTATATTGCATAATTAAGATTGCTGTGGCAAACAGTTTTGAATGCTTTCGTGTGCAGTGGTATTTTCCCCAAAGGTCATTTCTCTTGTCTTAAGGGGCAAAACTAGAAGATCCATTGGAAAATAAAAATGATTCACCAACTCTCTATGGAGAATTGAGATAAATATTTATGTTGGTCATTTATCACTCATTTAATACTCAGGGGCTTATTATATCTATACTTACTATGTTATCTCTTTTAAATATTCCCATGTGAGTGATTTTTCATAGCAGCCTTAGAGAGGGGTCCTGACATTTCTGCATCTTAATACCACATTTGCTGAGCAACTACCTTCTGTGTTTCAAGAATATGTATACTTTATTGATTTATGCACAGTGGACTTCTATGTTGTTGTATTTATTGATATGCCTGCTAGACCCAGAATCTTATAGAAAACAGCTTGACCTTAAAAATGGCACTTTATAAAAGTGAGAAATTAATAAAATAAGAATCATAGGCTATAGTTTTTGAGTAAGGACTTCCATCATTTTGCCTTGATTGAATCAACAGTGTCATCTTTTGCACCAAACCTTAAGTCAGTGCTTTGTCTATACTCATTCCATGTCTGAGCGCCAAATCCCTGCTTACCTCATCTCCCTGGCCTGGAATGCACTGTTTGCTTTACTTTTTAATCTGGCTAAATCCTCCTCAGATGCTTTAAGACTTAGTTGACTTAATTCAATGCATGATATTTAAAGATTTGTGCCATGGACTAAGATGAACCACCACGGATGTGTCAGTGAACAGGTAAGACTAACAATGTGCAGTGAGAAAAACTGAGAATCATTTCACATATTTATTTACCATTTGAATATCTACTTTTGTGAAGTATCTGTTCAAGTCTCCTGCCTATTATTTTATTGGACTTGATTTTTTTATTATTCATACAATTTTTGTACATATTCTGGATATACATTCTTTATCAATTATACCTTACAAGTATATTTTCCTATATGTTCTCTGTCTTTCTCTTTACATGGATAATATTTTTTCTAGTCAAATTGAGAATGAGTTGCATACATAATGAGCATTTACCCCTAAATACAGCATTGGCCAAAATATTCAGTCTGGTGGTTTTTCTATAGCACTGTACATCAAAACCTGAATGATATTTTTAACCTTATACTTCACTGTGTATTTCCTAAGAATAGGAAGTTTCATCTTACATAAACACAATGTAATTGTAAATTTTAACTTTTGTTTCTTAGTCTGTACCATAATAAAATACCACCGACTGGGAAGCTTAGACAAAACAGTTTAATTTTATTACAGTCCTGAAGACTGGAAGTCTAAGATCAAGGTGCCAGTAGGGTTGTGTTTGATGAAAACTCTCCTTTTGTTGTAGATAACTGCTTTATCACTACATCTTCACATGGCTTTTCTTTGGTAGATGCCTCTTCTTCAAAAGCCACCAATACTATGAGATTAGTATCCTAACCTTATGACTTCATTTAACATTAATTGACTTCCCTGGTGGATCAGACGGTAAAGCGTCTGCCTACAACGCAGGAGACCTGGGTTAGATCCCTGTGTCGGGAAGATCCTCTGGAGAAGGAAATGGCAACCCACTCCAGTACTCTTACCTGGAAAATCCCATGGATGGAGGAACCTGCTAAGCTACAGTCCATGGAGTTGCAAAGAGTTGGACACTACTGAGCGATTTTCTTTATTTATTTAACATCAATTGCCACTTAAAAGCCACATTTCCAAGTATAGTCATATTAGGTGTTGGGGTTTTAGTATATGAATTTCATGGGCACAGTACAGTCCATATCAGTCATTGAGTGTAAAATATCATTTTCATACTTTTACTGTCAACCTTTCCACATCCTTATGTATATCATGTGTCTATTTTTAAGGCATAGAGTTCTGTTTAATTTTTCAAATCAATATTATTTTTCAGTCTGGCAATATTTGTATTTTCAGTTCAGTTGCTCAATTGTGTCCGACTCTTTGTGACCCCATGGACTGCAGCACGCCAGGCCTCCTTGTCCGTCACCAACTCCCACAATTTACTCAAACTCATGTCCATTGAGTCAGTGATGCCATCCAACCATCTCATCCTTTGTCATTTCCTTCTTCTCCTGCCTTCAATCTTTCCCAGCATCAGGATCTTTTCAAATGAGTCAGCTCTTCACATCAGGTGGCCCAAGTATTGGAGTTTCAGCTTCAACATCGGTCCTTCCAATGATATTCACGACTGGTCTCCTTTAGGGTTGACTGGTTGGATTTCCTTGCAGTCCAAGGGACTCTCAAGAGTCTTCTCCAACTCCATAGTTTCAAAGCATCAATTCTTCAGCTTTCTTTATGATCCAACTCTCACATCCGTACATGACTACTGGAAAAACCATAGCCTTGACTAGATGGATATTTGTTGACAAAGGAACGTCTCTGCTTTTTTATATGCTATCTAAGTTGATCGTAACTTTCCTTCCAAGGATTAAGTGTCTTTTAATTTCATGGCTGCAGTCACCATCTGCAATGATTTTGGAGACCCCCCAAAATAAAATCAGCCAATGTTTCTGCTGTTTCCCCCTCTATTTGCCATGAAGTGATGGGATCAGATGTCATGATCTTAATTTTCTGAATGTTGAGCTTTAAGCCAACTTTTTCAGTGTCCTCTTTCACTTTCATCAAGAGGCTCTTTAGTTCTTCTTTGTTTTCTGCCATAAGCATGGTGCCATCCGCATATCTGAGGTTATTGATATTTCTCCCGGCAATCTTGATTCCAGCTTGTGCTTCATCCAGCCCAGTGTTTCTCTTGATGTACTCTGCATATAAGTTAAATAAGCAGTACTTGGATGAAGTCTCAAAAACAACAGAATGATCTCTGTTCATTTCCAAGGGAAATGATTCAATATCACAGTAATCCAAGTCTGTGCTCCAGACAGTCATGCTGAAGAAACTGAAATTGAACGGTTCTATGAAGACCTACAAGACCTCCTAGAACTAACACCCAAAATAGTTGTCCTTTTCATTATAGAAAACTGGAATGCAAAAGTAGGAAGTCAAGAGCTGCCTGAAGTAACAGGCAAATCTTGCCTTGGAATACAGAATGAAGCAAGGCAAAGGCTAATAAAGTCTTGCCGAGGGAATGTAGTGGTCATAACAAACGCCCTCTTCCCATAACACAAGAAAAGACTCTACACTTGGACATCATCAGATGGTCAATACCAAAATCAGATTGATTATATTCCTTGCAGCCAAAAATGGAGAAGTACTATACAGTCAGCAAAAACAAGACTGAGAGCCGACTGTGGCTCAGATCTTGAACCTCTGATTGCCAAATTTAGACTTAAACTGAAGAAAGTAGGGAAAACCACTAGACCATTCAAGTATGACCTAAATCAAATCCCTTACGATTGTACAGTGGAAGTGAGAAATAGATTCAAGGGAATAGATCACATAGACAGAGTGCCTGATGACCTGTGGATGGAAGTTCTTGACGTTGTACAGCGTCAAGGTGTTGGGCACCTACTGACCTGGGGAGTTCATCTTTCAGTGTCCTATCTTTTTGCCTTTTCATACTGTTCATGGGGTTCACAAGGCAAGAATACTGAAGTTGTTTGCCAGTCCCTTCTCCAGTAGGCCACATTTTGTCAGAACTCTCCACTATGACCCATCTGTCTTGGGTGGCCCTACATGGAATGGCTGATAGTTTCATTGAGTTAGACAAGGCTGTGGTCCATGTGATCAGATTGGTTAGTGTTCTGTGATTGTGGTTTTCAGTCTGTCTGTCCTCTGATGGAAAATGATAAGAGGTTTATGGAAGCTTCCTGGTGAGACAGACTGACTGAGGGGAAAACTGGATCTTGTTCTGATTGGTGGGTCATGCTCAGTAAATCATTAATCATATTTTCTGTGGATGGATGGAGCTGTGTTCCCCCCTACTATTTACCTGGGGGCCAAACTATGGTGAAGATAGTGGTGACCTTCCTCAAAAGATCCCATGCATGTACTGCTACATTCAGTGCCCCCAACCCTGCAGCAGGCCACCACCAACCCACGCCTCTGCCAGAGACTCCCAGATACCCACAGGCCAGTCCAAGGCAGTCTCCTGTGGGGTCCTTTCTTCTGCATCCTGCTGCACGGGGTTCTGTTGTGCCCTGCGAGCATCTATTTCCCAGTCCTATGTACGTTCTGGAAGGGGCTAATGGTGATCTCCTCCAAGAGGGCATATGCCATACCCAGTACGGCTGCACTCAGAGCCTCTGTCCCTGAGGCTGACCACCACTGACCCATACCTCCACAGCAGACCCTCAACCATAGTTCTGTCTCAGTCTCTGTGGGGTTCCTGGGTCCTGGTGCACACGAGGTTTGTTTGAGCCATCTGAGCATTTCTGGCAGGAGTAGGGTCTGATTCTAAACATGAATTCGCCCCTCCTATTGTCTTGTTTGGGCTTCTCCTTTGTCCTTGGATGTGGGGTCTCCTCACAGCCGCTCCAGGGCCTCCGGTCTTACTGGGGTTTCTCTGACCTTGGACTTGGAGTATCTCCACACAGCCAGTCTAGTGAAGCGCAGCCACCGCGCCTGATCTTGGAAGTGGGATATCTCCCCTTGGCCTCTCACTATTCCGGTACTGTGCAGCCACCACTCACACTGATGTATTTTTTTTGCATTTAATTTAAGTACTGACTCATTTAATGTAAACCAGTAATTTCATCCTTTTCAATGTTAACCATTGTTGTTTAGTTGTTGAGTCATGTTTAACTCTGTGACCCCATGGTCTGTAGCCCACCAGACTCCTCTGTCCATAGCATTTCTCAGGCAACTATACTGGAGTGAGTTGCCATTTCCTTCTCCAGGGGATCTTCCCAACAAAGGGATTGAACCCATGTCTCCTGCATCGACAGGTGATTCTTTGCCCTTGAGCCACCAGGGGAGCCTGTCAATGTTATACACCTATTCTATATACCTTTTACCTATTTTTAAAAAATACTTAAGTATATTTCTATTATTTTACCTCTTTCCCTTGCTATCATATTATACATTTGTTGTTATTCTTTTAGTAGTAATTCTAGAGAGTATAATGTGTATGGGCTTCCCAGGTAGCACAGTGGTGAAGAATCTACCTTCCGATGCAGGAGATCCAAGAGATGTGGTTTTGGTCCCTAGGTCAGGGAGATCTCCTGAAGTAGGAAATAGCAACATGCTCCAGTATTCTTGCCTGGAAAATCCCGTGGATGGAGGAGCCTGGCGTGCTGAAATCCATGGGGTTTCAGAGTCGAACGTGACTGAGCAACTAAGCTCACATACACACATAGTATATATACTTGTCTCATTAAAGTATGTCAATTAATATGTTTATTTACCATTTCCTAGAAAATTTAATGAAACCACTTAACCCCCTCTTGCATTTTATTTTATTTTATTTTTATTATTTATTTTTAATTAATTAATTAATTTATTTTCTTTACATTATCGTGTTGGTTTTGCCATACATTGACATGAATCCGCCATGGGTATACATGTGTTCCCCTTCCAGAAACCCCTCCCACCTCCCTCCCAATTCCATCCCTCTGGGTGATCCCAGTGCACCAGCCCTGAGCACCCTGTATCAAGCATCAAACCTGGGCTGGTGATTGATTTCACATATGATAATTTACATGTTTCAATGCCGTTCTCCCACATCATCCCACCCTTGCCCTCTCCCATAGAGTCCAAAAGACTGTTGTATACATCTGCGTTTCTTTTGCTGTCTCGCATGCAGGGTTCTCGTTACCATCTTTCTAAATTCCATATATATGTGTTAGTATACTGTATTGTTTTTCCTTCTGGCTTACTTCACTCTGTATATTAGGCTCCAGTTTTGTCCACCTCAGTAGGACGGATTCAAATGTATTCTTTTTATTGGCTGAGTAATATTCCATTGTGCATATGTACCACAGCTTTCTTATCCTTTCATCAGTTGAATAACATCTAGGTTGTTTCCATATCCTGGCTATTGTAAACAATGCAGTGATGAACACTGGGGTACACGTGTCTCTTTCAATTCTGGTTTCCTAGGTGTGTAGGTCCAGCAGTGGGATTACTGGGACATATGGCAGTAAAGCAAGGTGAAAAGGCAGCCTTCAGAATGGGAGAAAATAATAGCAAATGACGCAATGAACAAACAATTAATCTCAAAAATATACAAGCAACTCCTGCAGCTCCATTCCAGAAAAATAAATGACCCAATCAAAAAGTGGGCCAAAGAACTAAACAGACATTTCTCCAAAGAAGACATAAAAATGGCTAACAAATACATGAAAAGATGCTCAACATCATTCATTATCAGAGAAATGCAAATCAAAACCACAATGAGGTACCACTTTACACCAGTCAGAATGGCGGCCATCTAAAAGTCTACAAGCAATAAATGCTGGAGAGGATGTGGAGAAAAGGAACCCTCTTACACTATTGGTGGGAATGCAAACTAGTACAGCCACTATGGAGAACAGTGTGGAGATTCCTTAAAAAACTGGAAATATTTTATTCATTTTAATTTGTATATACAGTAAACATCATGTACTATAGAAGTTTTATACAGTTGATGTTTATTTAGATTTTTATAGATTTTTTGGTTTTTACTTCCCTTCCTGTTAGAAACATTTCTGGGTTTTTCTCTTCATGTGGGTTTGCTGGTGAGTAATCCTCTCCTTTTAGTTTTCTGAAAATATCTTTATCCCCTCTATTTCTGAAGTATGTTTTTGTGGCGTATGAATTCTAGTTAGGCAGTTCTTTTCTTTCACCACTTTGAACATATTCCCTTGTCTCTGACTTCTGTTACTTCTTTTGAGAATTCAGCTATCATTTTCGTTGTTCCTTTGACAATAATACATTGGGAGTAATGTTAAGATTTGTTTCTTTTTCTTCTGTTTTCAACATTTACTGTGAGGACTTGAGGTTAGTTTTCTGCTTGTTTGTCCAGCTTGGTGATCATAGCAATTCTTGAATTTGTGGCTTGATACCTTTGTGTAATTAAAAAAGATTCTTGTCTACATCTCTTCAAATACTGCTTATATAACATTTTCTCTTTTTTTGGTATTTCTGATAATTCTAATAACAGACATATTATAGCTTTTTCCTGAATCCCATGTATCATTTCTTTAACCCATGCTAACACTTGTATTTCTTTTTCCACCTTATTAAAATAAGACATCTTATTTTAAATATAGAAGTGTGTATTTGTCAATCCCAAACTCCCTATCTGTCCTTCTTTACCACCTTTCCCCTTGGAAAAAGTTTGCTCTCAATCTGTGAGTCTGTTTCTGTTTTGTAAGTAAGTTCATTTGTGTATTTTTTAGATTCCACATATAAGCAGAGTCACATATTAGCCTTTCTCTGTCTAACTTACTTCACTCTGTATGATAATCTCCAAGTCAATCCATGTTGTTGCAAATGATATTTAATCTTTTTTGTGGCTGAATAATATTCCATTGTATATATGTATCACAACATCTTTATCCATTCATCCATCAGTGGACATTTAGGTTGCCTCCGTGTCTTGGCTATTGTAAACCGTGCTGAGGTGAACATGGGAGTGCGTATAACTTTTCAAACTGTGTGTTTTTCTCTGAATATATGCCCAATAGGGGATTGCTGAATCATATGGTAGCTCTATTTTCAGTGTTTTTAAGGAATCTCCTTACTGTTTTCTGTAATGGCTATACCAATTTACTTTTCCTCCAACTGTGTAGAATGGTTTCTTTTTCTCCATACCTTCTCCATTATTTTTTGTTCTTAGATTTTTTTTGGTGATGACCATCCTGACTGGTATGGGATGATGATCTCATTGTGGTTTTGATTTGCATTTCTTTAATAATTAGCATAGTTGAGCATCTTTTCATGTGCCTATTGACCATCTGTATGTCTTCCTCGGAGAAATATGTATTTAGGTCTTCTGATTTTTTTATTTTTATTTTTTTATATTGAGCTGCATGTTATTGTTGATCAGCCACTCAGTTGTGTGTGACTCTTTGTGACCCCAAGGACTGCAGCACTCCAGGCTTCCCTGTCCTGTCCTTCACCATCTCCTGGAGTTTGCTCAAACTCATATCCATTGAGTTCATGATGTCATCCAACCATCTTGTCCTCTGTCATCCCCTTCTCCTACTGCCCTCAGTCTTTTCCAGCATCAGGGTCTTTTCCAGTGAGTCGATTCTTTGCATCTTTAAATCAGATGGCCAAAGTGTTGGAGTTTCAGCTTCAGCATCAGTCCTTTCAGTGAGTATTCATGGTTGATTTCCTTTAGGATTGATTGGTTTGATCTCCTTGCTGTCCAAGGGACTCTCAAGAGTCCTCTCCAGCTTTTTGCAAACTTTGGAGATTAATCCCTTGTCAGTCACATTGTTTGCATTTTTTTTGTGTGTTTTTAAAATATCTCTGCATTAGTTTTAGTATTTCCAACTGACCAAATTCTCAACTTAAAAATTATTTCTTCAGCTTTACTATTTTTTTGTAATTCCATCTATTGGTATTTTTCAGCTTCATGATTTTCATTTTATTCTTTTTAATAAATTCCAGTTACCTCCTGAAATCCTTTTTATCATGTCATCTAATGTTATGGGCTAACAGTTGTTTTAAAATCTCTGAAGCTCCAATACTTCAGGCACCTGATGTGAAGAACTGACTCACTGGAAAAGATCCTGATGCTAGGAAAGACTGAGGGCAAGAGAAGAGGGCGACAGAGGATGAAATGTTTGGATGTCCTCACTGACTCAATGGACATGAGCTTGAGCAAACTCAGGGACTTAGTGCAGGACAGGGAAGCCCAGTATGCTGTAGTTCGGGGGTTCGTAAAGAGTCAGGCACCTGAACAACAGCAACAGTAGCTCCAATATATGAATCTCTTGTGAATATTTCATTTTATTGTATTCTATTGTTTAAATTTTTAGCCATGTGTCCTTTTTCTCTTGTTTATTAGCCATTTAATCATGACTCCTGAT
Organism: Antilocapra americana; assembly: GCA_007570785.1. Lineage (NCBI taxonomy): Eukaryota > Metazoa > Chordata > Mammalia > Artiodactyla > Antilocapridae > Antilocapra > Antilocapra americana. The sequence continues at coordinate 16,022,188 of ML660201.1, forward strand.
CAGCTTAATGACATAATTTTAAAAACTTGGTGTCAAACATGAGTATAAAAAAATTACAGAGTGGGATGCCCCTGGTGGTTCAGTGGTTGAGACTCTGTGCTTCCAATGCAAGGGCTGTGATTTTGATCCCTGGTTGGGGAACTAAGATCCCACATGCTGCACAGGGCAGCAAAAAATAAACAAAAAGTTTAAAAACTACAGAGAGAATTCTATGGGCTGATGATATTATCTTGTATTACATAAGATTTGATTTTACTTTTTAGCAGTCAGCTTGGCTGGGGATATACATCTCAACAGTTTGTGGTTGAGCTAGTTGAATTGGCTTCTAATCTTTATGCATGTTAGTTTGCTTCTGTTTATCCCTCACTTCTTTGTTGTAAGCCCTTCTGACACTCAACCCATAGTCTGAGATTTTTACTTGATCCCTTGTAATTGGTGGCCCTTAAAGTCTGTTTTTTGTTCTTGAGCGCCTCAAAATTACTTAATTTTCAATGTCAGCCTCTCAACCTACTGCTTTATACCCATTATTGGTATCTGGTATCTTTGGTATACTGTTGGTAACTCCTAGTGCCATTATCAGCTTGCAGGCTGCTGAGTTGAACTGGCAAATGCCACAAAGGTAAAAGCTATCCCCAGTGTCAGAATCACATCCTTACTTCCTTGTACAAAGATCGTGACATGTCAGTGTTCATTTTCTTGGTTACTGTTTAACATCATGAGTATTTATTATTGTTTTTATTGAGAGAATTGTTCTGTTCTTAGCTCGTCTGCTAAAGACGAGAAAACTGTATACCACATGTTGGTAGAAGATTTTAAGCCCATTGAATTGTGTGGTGTTATCTGATTATTATTTTAGGAAAGATCATTAGGCTAACTAATTCCAGGTAAAAAGATAAGCCAAAGATAAGGGAGACCTTCACAGAAACTTGCATTTCATTTACAGTCATCAGACGTATTTTTCATTAAAGCTAGTCATTAAAACACTTTCTGTGGGGAAATTTCCCTTTGTAATTAAGCATCTTACTTTGAAAAATCTTAACAATTTAGATTGCCATGAAGCGAAGGACCCTTCTTATTTTTCTGGCTATTTTTCTTAGTATCATTAGATATTTTAGAAATCTTTTAAAGTAATTATAGAGAGCCTGGTGCTTAAAAAATATCCACAAAGGCCTCTATGAAGATTTTGGAGAACCACATGACTTTCTTTTTTTAAGCCAACTGTTCCAGGAAATATCCAGTTTTAAAGGAGGATTCGCTGACACTTCAGATCTTGAATGCAAGTTGCTGATTCATGCAGTTTGAAGTTCAGAGAAATGTTTAAAGTTACAGCTTCCCAGGAAATAATCATGTTGATGTCAGAGGAAGTTTGTAGAGCTATGAAGAATTGTAATTACTTAGTCTGCCGCTATAAACTGCAGTCTGATAGATAAGGGACAGATTGAACAATGCGGCTGACAGCTGAGCTGGTATTGATCTTTTGTTTATAAAGTTAGCAGTGATGTATCGCATGCTATAACTTCAATCCAAACTCACATAAATATGAAATTGCTAAAGTGAAAGTAGGACGTGGAGCCAGCAAGTTAGCAAATGTGAGTGTGTACAACTGTTAAAAAAAAAAAGAAGTGCATCACTGATAGAATGTATACATTCTTCAGGATGTCTTGTGTTAGGTCTATGAAACTGCCTGAAAAATCTCATGGATAGAGGATCTTGGAAAGCTGCAGTCCCTGAGGTCATAAGGAGTTAGACACGACTGAGCATACACATATGTTACAGCATACTAGGGCATAACACCTAGTATGTTATGTCCTAGCCAAATACACACCAGCCAATAGACAACGTCAGTATACTATTAAGTCATATATTGCATCAATCAAAACATAATACTGGGACCATTTCTGAAGAGTTTCTTACACCTAATAACTATTTAAAATGCTTTATTTATACTGTTAAATTTACCGTATTTCAATAAGTTGTATTTTTTTCATTTAATCATCTCTTCAGTCAACAACCAGGTTGTGTGCCCCTTACAGTTCTTCGTAAGTAAATGCTCCTAAATAACTCCTCTGTGTAGCCATAACACATAGTTCATATGGGAATATATCTTGCCAGTGCTTCCCCCAACTTGTAGTGTAGAACAATAGTCAAAGAAATGTGTCTTGAAAAACAAATTCCATTTGGGAAATGATACATGCTGTATCCCACTTCTGAAATTTAACAGAGCTGCTGATCAGTTCTGCAGTGAGAAAGCCTGTCTCATTTTAACCCAGCCTTTTAACCCAAATTTACCCCCCCCCAAAAAAATTCTGACAAACTCTACTAATAGGAACACACTGGAGAATTCTAATCCAACCCCCCTCAAGCCAGTATTAGCACCAAATTGAATATTCAAAACCTGGGCTGAAACCCAGACTTTACCATTGATTTGTTGTGTAAGCTTAGGCACAATATTGACTATTCATAAGTCTTGATTTTCTCATCCATAAAATGAACATCAAATCTTCTTTACAGGTTATGAGAACTAATAAAATGGTTTATACAGAGCACCTAGCATGGCCTGGCATGTGATGGGTGTTTAGTATATGCAAGATAAACCCTGTGTTTTAACTGCTGGAGGAAGTGTCATGCACTTTATTCTCCGTGGTGCAAAAATGACCCTATTGTACATGTATAGGCCATCTGCTCTCCACATACCAGGATTTAGAGAATCATAATGGTCCATGATTATATAAACCTCAGCTACAAGAGCGTTAATCTTTCCCACTTGTCCTCATTGGACAGACTTCTTAGCTTCTGAAGTTTTCCCTTCACTTCTTTATAAGTTGCTCGACATACAGCAATGAGGGATGCATGAAATATTTGATAGTCATACAATATTTTTTCAGAGGCTCACTGAACCTTCAGGCTAGAAGATTCCTACACTGATCCTTTCCACTCCCATAATGTTTTAGAAGAACCTAAAGTTCAAACAAGTTCAATGTGAACAATTAGGCAAGGACAAGAAAATGCGAGACAATCGTTCCACCTGCCATGGAGCTTATGGCTTCATCCTTGGGGTTCATACATTGTACCTTTTTGTAATGTTTTTATGATTTTTTGATGTAGACCATTTTATAAGTCTTTATTGAGTTTGTTACAATATTGCTTCTGTTTTATGTTTTGGTTTCTTGGTCCTGAGGCATGTGTGATCTTAGCTCCCTGACCAGGGATCAAACCTGCACCCCTGTATTAGAAGATGAAATCTTAACCATTGAAGATTTGGAAACCAGGGAAGTTTCCATTGCCCCTTTAAATTGACTCTAAACAGATTACTTAAACCCTCATAGTCCCAATTTCCTTATCTGTGAAATAAATAAGGTTTTATTATCTAATTCATTTTGTAGTGTGAGGAATGAATAAAGCCATACAGCCCCAGACACAAGAAGGATGATTACCATGGAGTGCCTCCCCCTGCTCCAGAAGTCCACTGAAGTACTTTTATCCCGACCACCCCCCCCCCGCACAAATCCTTACTGAGTTCAACTTCAATATATACAATGGTAATTGAAAAAACAACTCTGACAAATGTCCTGGATAGAACTGGTGATGTTGCATTTAGGTGAAAAGCATGTTATAGTAATTATCATAAAATTTATCTTCATCTCAGTAAGGTTCATTCTCAGAGAGACCAGGACGAGGGGAAAGGCAACTTTAGATGTTCAGACGAATCCTCAGAGTACTCTGTTCTCATTATAAGAGAGCTACAATTTATTGAGCAGCCTCTGTGTGCCAGGTACAGTGGTAAGAACGTTATTAGATTATAATTATTTCTCCCAGTGGTTTTATAGAAATTACAATAGACAAGAAAAGAACTTACTCCAACACAGCATGGTGATAGTGTGGGAGGGAGAGGTTATTAATTCCAGAATTACCATAGCCTAATATTTACTGAGTGCTTGCTATGTGACACATCTTGTGATCAGAAGCTACAACCTGGGCATTTACTGTTCCCTAGGCATTGGCAACCCACTCCAGTACTCTTGCCTGGAAAATCCAATAGATGGGGGAGCCTGGTAGGCTGCAGTCCACGGGGTCAATAAGAGTCAGACATGACTGAGCGACTTCCCTTTCACTTTTCACTTTCATGCCTTGGAGAAGGAAATGGCAACCCACTCCAGTGTTCTTGCCTGGAGAATCCCATGGATGGTGGAGCCTTGATAGGCTGCCGTCTATGGGGTCGCACAGAGTTGGACATGACTGAGCGACTGCATTGAACTGAACTGGCTCTTTATTCATGAGGAAACCAAGGCCAGAAAGGTTATATAGTTGTTCAGTGTCAGTTCAGTTCAGTTGCTCAGCCGTGTCTGACTCTTTGCAACCCCATGAACTGCAGCATGCCAGGCTTTCCTGTCTGGCACCAACTCCCAGAGTTTGCTCAAACTCATGTCCATCGAGTCGCTGATGCTATCCAACCATCCTCATCCTCTGTCATCCCCTTCTCCTCCCGCCTTCAATCTTTCCCAGCTTCAGAGTCTTTTCTGATGAGTCAGCTCTTCACATCAGGTGGCCAAAGTATGGGAGTTTCAGCCTCAGCACCAGTTCTTCCAGTGAATATTCAGGACTGATTTCCTTTAGGATGGACTGGTTGGATCTCTTTGCAGTCCAAGGGACTCTGAAGAGTCTTCTCCAACACCACAGTTCAAAAGCATCAATTCATCAGTACTCAGCTTTCTTTATAGTCTTAACTCTCACATCCATACATGACTACTGGAAAAACCATAGCTTTGACTAGATGGACTTTTATTGACAAAGTAATGTCTCTGCCTTTTAATACTCTACACGTGGACATCACCAGATGGTCAATACCAAAATCAGATTGATTATATTCTTTGCACACAAAGATGGAGAAGCTCTATACAGTCAGCAAAAACAAGACTGGGAACTGACTGTGGCTCAGTTCATGAACTCCTTGTTGCCAAGTGTTATTAGATCTCATCAATTCTTTCCCTACCCACATTTAACTTCTCCAAAATTAGTGTGTATTTCACTCTCATTTTTTTTCCTGTTGATATATAAAATAACAGTGGCTCAAGCATATTAAATTCAGAGAAATTTGGTGACTCATTTAATCCTCATATGAACTGTTGGAAAAGTATTATTAGCCTCACTTTTAAAGTATGGGGACTCAGGCATAGAGGTTTCAATGAACTTGATCAAGGGCAAAGAGCTAGTAAGTGGTAAGGTCAGTATTCCCACAGAGGTTGTCTAATTAGAGAGTTCCTGCTCTAACCAATGTAACTGTGGTGCCTGAAACAGACATATTTTTAATAATGTACAAATTAAAATTTGCCAGCGATTATTACCAAATCATTACAGTTTAGCAAGTGACATATTAAATTGGCTTGATTTCTGATTAATATCCCTTAATATTCTTACCAAAGACTGCCACTGTGTCATCTCAAGAGTGAAGAAGATTGACAAGTACATGAAGCACTGTGAATCTCAGAAGATACAACTGGGAATTGAGTTCCTCTGAATCTATAATGTGATGTAAAGTGTTCTGTCCCCACCAGCAATTAATTTAGGATAACTGGGTCCATTTTCATTCCCTCATTTTGATCTTTCAGGTTGGAAACCAATGGAGCGAGTGTTAAATACAAAAGAGATTCAGAATAGCCTTCAGAAGGGTGGGAACACAGATCTTGAAGACCCACCAGAGAATTTTCAAGGGTGATAGATGACAGAACTCAGCTTGTGTTAATGAGGACAAAGGGGAAGGTTAGCATTTATTTTAATGTCTTTGATGCTTCCTTTGTGTTAGGAACTGCCTTGACTTTAAACAACTGACCAGGACAGGAGGGCAGAATAAGCGTAAGGCAGAATTTGATGCCTTGGTGTCAGTAAATACTAGAAAAGGGAACACTTGGATGAACTCTCTTAAGTAAAAGAATTATACTAACTTGAATGATTGACTGAGATAATGTTTTGGTCCATGGCAGAACTTCCTTGGTGGCTCACATGGTAAAGAATCTGCCTACAGTGCAGGAGACCTGGGTTTGATCTCTGGGTTGGAAAGATCCCTGGGGCAGTTCATGGCAACCCACTCCAGTATTCCTGCCTGGAGAATCCCATGGACAGAGGAGCCTGGCGGAGTACAGTCCATGGGGTCACAAGGAGACACGACTGAGTGACTAACACTTTCATTTTGGTCCATGACTACTTGTGTGGTCTTTAAGGAAACATAAATTCTCCCTCTTGGTCCATGTGGCCTGTTGCCACGATTGTGTTAGATATTTGGTAACCAACGTAATAATACTAGTCATATTTTTTACATTGCTTTTTTAAAAAGATGTTTGCGGTGTTGTTTTCCAATTGTGGTACTTTGTGTTTTATTGTTTATAGGTAGATACTGCATCTATTAATAGATCCTTAAGGATATTATGCTTTAGCTACAGATATGCTGTTGTCAGTGAGCTTTTACTGTGAAACAAACAACCTTAAAGCTTTTTTCCCCCCCTGATTTACTTTATCTTAAACTTTTCATTTTGCATTGGAGTATAACCCACTAACAACATATGTATATGTTCATGCATTCTCCCCCAAACTCCTTTCGCATCCAGGTTACCACATAAGATTGAGCACAGTTCCATGATCACTTTAAAAAAAAAAACAACATCTTTTTGTTTAATCCATGACTGTGCAGATCCGCTATATGGGTTAGCTTTAGCTGAGTGTTTATTTTGGTCTAGTTGGTCTCACTCATGTGCTTGTGATCAACTGTTGAGTTGCCTGGGGGCTGGCTCATCTCAGAGCAGGTCATTTCTGACAGCTCACCTCTATTCAGTGTACCTCTTGTGTTCTAGCCGGCAGTTTTCACGTGGCAGCTGGTCAGGTTTCAAAGAGACTGAGTGAAAGCTTGCAGTTATTCAGGCTCAGCTTCAGAACTGGTACGTGTCATTTCCTGCCTGTTGTTTTGACTGAGACTGATCACAGTATCAGCCCATCTTCAAGGAGAAGGTATTAGACTCCACCTTTTCATTGGAAGAATTGCAAATACACATTGCCAAGAACAAGGAAGGGATGGAGATCAAAGGCTGTTTTTTTGGACTGCCACACTTAGTTCTTCAGCTGTCCTGTGAGTTGATAGTCTTTGCTTCCTCTTCCTTCTTGGTGTACCACTCATGGGTTTGTTGTACCAGAGCATCAACTATCTGAGTTGTTATTGTTGTTCGAAGAAGATTGAAGAACACAAAGGCTGTGTTTTCCCAAATGAGCAACCATAATGCTTTGATCCTTAATGGTGTCTATGATTACATGATACCTACAAGTAACCCGATCATAATTTCAACCTCTTCTCCCAACATACCAGGTTGTATGAAAGGACTGATTGCAATATAATGGGAACTCTATAGAAGATGATGTTTTGACAACACAAAGGGATGGGGACCCATAAGATGTAAAAAGCAGTGGGAGGGTGCTAGGATCTGTTAATTCAGGGAAGAGAGGTGTCTCAGAGGCAGCATGATTGTACCCAGGCATAATTAGGCAAGGAGTTAAATTGGTTTTATTTGGACCCAAAGTTCTGAGCTGGTACCAACAATGGAAATGAAGAGAGTCAGATTATACTTTATTATATGGGAAAAAAAAACATTTTAACCATTATGACTTTTTAGAACTGAAAAGGTATTATAAGCTAGTGGGTAATAGCATGATAAATCTGAAGTTAGACTGGACTGAGTTTAAGTCCTATTTGTCATGCTTCCGATCGGTGATCTTAGACATGTTCATTAATTTCCCTCATCTGTAAAATGGGACTAGTAATAGCTTGTAGTTCTAGTATTATTTTGAGGATTCAGTGATAACATATATGGAAGTTCTTACTGTGGCAGCTATCAAGGTAAGCACTCAAATAATTCAGAGTTAATAATAAAAGTATATTTATACCTGAATCTGACTAAAGACCTGTGGACAACACGTCAGTGAAACACCAGGCAGTTAAGAATACTAGTCTCCTGGGTAATGAAGCCTGTCTATACTATTGGAGATTTTCCTCCACTCCTAGCAATTCAGGTAAAAAATAAATCTACTTTGCCTTCTGTCTATAAAACACATTATTACTGTTTTGGTCTAGGCCTAATTACCTTGGATTGTAACCTTATTTTCTCTTGTTGGAGTAATCAATAATTCCCAGTGTACGAAGATACTTACTTACAACCATGACTTTATCTGAAAAAATCACTATTTTAATGATCATAACAGTTCGTTTTCTTCTTTCTGGCCAATATCATTCTTCACTAGACCATTGCTTTAGGTGACTTAGAAAAAAATCAATCCAAGGGAGAAAATTCAGTGTCCACAGGAAGTCAGAGTAATGGCAGATGGTGCCCGAAGCGCTGGCTTCTGATTACTACTAGTCCACTGGAATGCGATCTGAGATGGGAAACAGATCACACTGCCAACGGCTGCCCTAACAGTTTGTTTGTAAATTGGAGCTGTTTGAGTTGCAGGGCATTTCAGAGCTTTTGCTGTGCTCTTAATATGCTTGGGAGACTTGGATGAAAGATACTGACTGCATTACTGGGGAGTTAGGTGATTTGCGTGATCACCTGCTCACTTGGCCTAACGTAGGCCAGCAATCAGGAGAATTAAGTTAGAGGAAAAGAAAATCCATTTCTTATGTCCAGCTACCCTACGTAGAGGAAATTTCTGTGAAAATTCCTACTCTGTGCCAATAAGGAGCTAATGTAACAGTTCTTTGAATAACAGCTGCTGTTCTCAAATATCTATATCTGTGTATCAATATCTAATGCTGTGTCTCTGTCTACACCTTCATCTGTATCTACATCTTAAGCTATGTACATAAGATATGTATGTTGTATATGTATGTCATATATATATGCATATATCATATATATAGTTAAGTCTTCCTCATACGAATGAGTTCCATTCCAAGAGTCTGTCCGTAAGTTCAATTTATTCATAAGTTCAACAAAGTTAGCCTAGGTACCCAACTAATGCAATCAGCTATAGAGTACAGTCTTGTGATAGGTTTATAATACTTTTCACACAAGTACTATGTATATAAAAACAAATGAAAATGTTGTTAATCTTACAGTACAGTACCTTGAAAAGTACAGGTGGATAGGGAGGCCTGGCGTGCTGTGGTTCATGGAGTCGCAAAGAGTGGGACACGACTGAGCGACTGAACTGAACAGTGCAACAGCTGGCACACAGATGCTGGCACTCACATTTACATCTTTGAAAGTTCACAACTTGAAGGTTCCTATGTAAGGGGCTTACTGTATATGTCATATATATATATATTCAAATATGTCACATATATAATTCATATCTATATATGTATATTAAGCATATGTATAAATAAATGTGGAAATCAATTTACAAAGGAGGCTAAAAAATAGCACAGTTGTTACCTACTTCTAAAAGTTGCTTGTAAGAAGTAAAATCGAATTACTTCAACAACACTAGGCAAAGGTTTGTATTTTGTGAGTGCAGTGCTTTCGTTGTCAGACTCCTCACTAGCTAAAACTAGACGCCCACCATCGCGCTGACCAGTGTGGTTAATTAAGCACAGCCCATAAGAGCTACTGCACAATTGAAATATGGTTACTTCAAGTTGAGAGAGACTAAGTGTAAAAGGCACATTGGATTTTGCAGACTTAGTACAAATATGAGATTGAAAATACCTCAGTATCATTTTTCTGTTGATTTTACAGTGATAGTGTTAAGTCCAAACTCCGGGTCCCAAGCCCTTGAAGAGACCAAGCCCACACAGCAATGCAAAAGCATAAAGGGGTTTATTGCTAGCCGGCTAGGGCGCAAGTCTCATCCACGAAGTGGAATCCGACAAGAGCCCCGTGCTCCAGATCACAGTTGCTTTTATACAGGCAGTTCTTTGTTACAGCGCTGGCAGTCGATGTTTGGTCAGTTTAAACTGCGCATCTTCCCTGGATGGTCCATCTCTTGGCGCGCGCGGGACTTTCCTGGCTTGTTGGGGGGAGGTATGAGGTGAGGGTGGAGGAGGTCGCTGGAACTAGGGCAGGCTGTATATCACAGCAGCCTGTCGCGGAGTAAGGTACGGGGAGGTGTGAGGATGGGGGAGGTCTCCGCAGCTAGGGCCTGCTGTATCTCCCAGCAGCCTGTCACGGAAGCTGTTTTGTTTACACACCACAATAGTAATTTGAATATACTATGTTAAAATGTTTGTATTTCAAAAGATTCTTATTAGGTTTTTTTGTTTTTAATGTAGCTACCAGCAAATGTAAAATTACATAATTGGCTTGCATTTGTGACTTCCTTTTCCTTTCTGTTGAATAGTGCTGAGCTAGAATTTCATACTCTAAATGAGACCCTCAGACCCATGATAACAACACCCTTCTGGGAGCTGATCAGAAATGCAGAATCTTCTCTTGTCCCAGACCTACGGAATCAGAATCTTCATTTTAACAAGATTCCCAGTTAATTCATTTTCACAGTAAAGTTTGAGAATCACTGGGTCAGAGTGCATTAGAGCTTGGGTTAGCTGATTAAGAGGAAAGGGCTTCTTGACAGCTGTCAGGACCCTGATTTCATCTATATGTCATTCTGACTTAAGGTTCTTGGGTATGTACAGATTGTCACTGTCACAGGACTTCCATGACACCCTGTCCATGATTTTATGAAGGAGATCAATGGGGAAAATGTAACTCAAGTAGCAGAAGATTTATTTCATGGTCAATATTTGACACAGAGCTCTTTGGGGAAGCAGACTCTTGTCAGTAGCTGATTTTTGACTCCCCCCTTTTTTTTGGATTGTCCTGCTTGATGATAATCAAAGAAGGGCAAGGGGTCAGGTCTCCATCCTCAGGAATTTTTCCTTCTTCTTCTTTGAATCTCCACTCTGAGGTGAGAAAGGCCTGCCCTGACACTCTTTCCTCCTTCCTCCAGCCTGTCTTTCCCCTTGCATCAACCCCCGTAACTTTTAGGGCCTGTCTCCCTGGCTGAAATCTTAATCACTGCTCTGTGTGCCTGTGCTTGCCTTTTTTGTCCAGGAGGATACGAGGCCCATGGAGATAAGGGCTTTTTTTTGTTCACCTCTTCAGTGACTCACCTGCCCTGAGTTAACCATACCTCAAAGGTTAAGGGGACAGTCCCCTCACCATGCCCCCCCCCCAAACCCTGCTTTAGGCATCAGTGGCAAGTTTGGGATCCCCAGAGCACTCTCACTTCTGACCTGCTGGCTACAAAATTTGGGAGCTCCTTGTGTATCCTCAGGTTTGAAAATACTCTGAATGATTCACAGAATCCAGGCAAGTGCCATACGCCCTATTACAGTGTTTTGTTTTGTTTTATTTTTTCAATATTAAAAGGGTAGAAATTGGGAGGAGCTAAAAGAATAGCCATAGCATGAGATCTGAGAGGGTTTCAGTTGCTAAATCACTGTGTTAGCTTAAACTATCCAGGGGCCACCACATGCCATCTTGATAGCTTAAAGCCAGGGGTGGTCCAAGGGACTGCCCTCAAGCAACAAAGACATTCCTCTCACTTGGGAAAATCAAAGGGTTTAGAAGTTCCCTCTTGGAAACTAGGGACAAAAGCTGGCTAAGCTCTTTAGGACAGTCCCTCCCTCTCCATCCATAATGCGTGTCATAGAATTTCCTTGCAGACAGTTCACACCCTTTGAGGTAATGAGCTCCCAGTGTCTGGCATAGACCCTGACACTAAGTGAGGACTTTACAGAGAATAGTAGAATGATCATGCTCTGAACTCTTCAGGTAGATGAAACATCTGAAAACTTGGCCAGAGATTTGACCTTCTTAGCAAGTGGCCTTCTGATGCCTCATAGAAGTGCAGCATTGTTCAGCAGAGTTAATTACAGTAACGGAGATGAAGTCCGTGAGTCTTTGCTGTGTCTTCTAATGCCAGTGCCCTGTTAGTGGAGGGAAATCAGCTCCATAAAATGACTGTAAAATGGTATTTGAGTCTTTTTCTTTTACCGTTAACTATTGACACTTAACGCTCACTATACATTTTCAAGGAGGAAAAAAAATACCAATTACTAAGACGTCCAGCAAACTCCCATAAATTAACTTTCTTTTAATGATTACTTTGGTCTCATCAAAAATTGCTTTGTCAAGAAATGGTGGTTATAGAATTTTTTTGATTCCCAAATTATTGGTTGGAATAGCTCAAATACTTCCTCTGTCAGTGGAAGCAGTGAAGAGAAAACAAAATCAGAAATAAAAAAACCCCGAATTTTTCAGTTTAAATAAGATTAAACCAGGCATGAGATAGCATCAGTGGCCTAATGTCAGTTCCAAACCATCAACTATTTCTGTGAAAATGAAAGGCATGCAGGTGGATACAGAGAGCAGATTTGGAATCAAGTGGAGAGTTGACTAAACAGAGTTCTTAGGTTGTGGTCTGGGGGACAACTTCCCGTTGCTTGTGGGTCTAGGTCAAACCTCTTACAAACTTTAGGACATAGAAATGAGCTGGTGCTTCCATGTTCATAAATCTGCAACCTTCTCTAGAACCTATTAACTAAGTGCTTTGAGGATGAGCTACCTACCCTCTGATGTCAGTTTCCTCATCTGTGAAATGGGAGAATAATTCCTTTCTGAAAATAGCATTTCTTGAACCGGATTGTTGAGAGAGTTCAGTAGGACTGTACATGTGAAGCCCATCATGTGTGATGCTAAAGTTTCTCATGTCATGTTCTCTACACTTGAGAGTGAATGAGTTTCTAGAAAATTTGTGCTTTCAGAGTTTTCTTGGAAGGTCCTGTTTTTGTCTTTGGTGATCTTTTGTGAGGTTTGACAATTCTGAACAGCCCGCTTTACTTCTGTGGTTAGAGTATCTGTAATATGTATTTGTTTCTTCTTATCATTATTCACATATGGCAGATTCTTCACTTTGTACACATGGTCAGTAGCTCAGGATGAAATGAAGAGCAAGCACAGGAACCAGAGTCCCCTGAGATTGTTTGCTGTGAAACAATGTAACATGTCATGTCCTCCTCTTCTCAGAAATGACCTTCCTTCTTCCTTGCTAATTTCCTTACAGAACCTCGCTTACAAGGACTTCTGAGCAAGAAAGCACTTGGCTTAGTGGTGCCTATAGATACTGGGCAAGTTTCTTCACCTCTCTGAGTCAAAATTTCCCTGCACATGACGGGGAAACACATGAGAGTTCTTGCTTTACCCTGTATGGAGAATGACATGAATCTTCTCTGCAGTGTCCAGCTGGCAGGGAGAAATGCCTCTTCCTTCTTAGCTTTCCTGTCAAAGGAGCAGAGGTGCTGGCTTGGCCACTGGTGACTTTCCATGTCTTGGCTCTTGACTCACATCTAAATATCGTCAGATGAATCAATGGCAAGGGAAGCCATGGGTGCCCTGGCACTTCTTACAGGATCTGTGATTCCTCAAAAATACTTCAGAGACACCCTGATATGCATGTAGGTATGTTAGTAGAGGTAGCTAGAATTTTGATCAGAGGTTTTCACTCTAGAGTGATCAATTAGCATCATGATTAGAAAAGCTCTATTCTGAAGGTGCCTCCTGCAGAGGCTTAAACTAGTCTTCTTTCTGAGTAACTTAAACATTTTGCCCACTAGCCTAGTGAGTGAGTTTATTGGAGAGACTAGTTGCTTACTAACTAACATAATGGTTGATAGAAATAAGCTCTCATTTGTGCAAGTACCAAAATTTGAATTATGTAGCTTGGCTGAAATATCATATGTATCATATAAGATATGTATATTATATATCATATATGATATGTTATATTTATAGTATATATATCATATTTTTCTGGTATTTGAGCCAAGCCACATAATATACATATGTATGTACACACACACACACACACACCTTTGCAGCATTTGAAGTAACTGAGTGTCAACTGGGCTTTAGATGATATTAAAAAAATATTATTTCTTTAAGTCATTATCTGCTAGAGATATGTACTCAAGTATTTACAAATGGTTATTTGGGATTTGTTTTTTAAAACTACCCACATTTTCTACCACAAACAAAAAGAGATGACAAAAATCAAAAAGCAAAACGAAAAATACCTGGGAGTATAGATAAAATGAAACTGGCAAAATACAGACAGTTGTTGGCAAGGGGCATAAAGGGAATGGTTAAACTTTTCTGTATATATTTGTATGTGCTATAAAATTCCCATTAAAAATAATCTAACGAGACCTCTAAGGTGAATCCTTAGGGAAGGTGTGAAGATGGTCCTGAGCCCAGTTTCAGGTGATTTCTGGGTGTTGATGCTGACATTAGGCTGACGCATTGTATCTCTAGGATATTGTTATATCTGTTTCCAGTAGATCTTTCTGGAAATCTGGTGGTCAGAACCTCTATAAGTACAGTGAGCTGAAGCTGAAATCATTTATAGAATAGCTATAAACACTGGTTTGGCTCATTTGCTAATAGACGTTTGTTTTAAATGTGTGTATGTGACAAAAATTGAACTGAGACTCATTTTTGCTTCAACTTAGTAATGAGGTGAGAGCCAGACTTCCCTGGTGGCTCAGATGGTTAAGGATCTATCTGCAATGCAAGAGACTGGGATTCATTCCCTGGGTCAGGAAGATCCCATGGAGAAGAGAATGGCAGCCCACTCCAGTGTTGCCTAGAGAATCCCATAAACAAAGGAGGCTGGTGGGCTACAGTTCATGGGGTCACAAAGAGTGGGGTATGACTCAGTGAGTAAGCACACACAGTAATGAGGATATAGGTGGGTAGCTAACCTCTACTTCAGAGTCCCTTTGGTGGCATCAACCACCAAGAAGGAACCTCAGAATTGAGCTCACATTGGGTTATGTCAGTTCTCGGTGGCATTACTGAGACTGGAGGGAGCTGGCCTGGGAGGTCTGCCCCATGACAGGGTAGGAAGGGGAGGACAGGGAAATAGCATGGCCCCACAAAGGCCTTGGTGGAGAACACCACCTTGCGATTGGGCTTGGATGTCAGGTGCAAGGGGGAGCTGGCTGAGAGAAACCTAACATGGTATCTAGAGTGGAGCTCTGCAAAAGGGCTGGGGAGCCTTTGGAGTCCAAGAGGGGATGGATACCTCAGCTTCACTAGGAGAGTTAAATCACACAAAGCCACAACAGGACCCAGAGCCCATCAGGAGAATGCACTTTATATGGAGAGGAATCCTAGCAAGAGTAAGGCAAGCATCCTTCCACTCCTACTCAGTAATGACATTTGGTGACTGAAGCAATTTCTAGGGTGTGAGATAGGAAATGAAGAGCTGGGGCTTATCACCAGAGCTGAGGTTCAAGCCTTGTGTTTATGAAAATGGCAAAAGCTCAGTTGTCCTTGGGTGGTCAGGTCAGCATGAATATATTATGTTGAGTCATTGAACCGTGTTCTTAAATCCCTCTTGGCTCTTGATCAAAATATAAATAAGGACCAAGGATACCAAGGGTTAGAGATACTAGATAGATTCCAGTAAGAAGCTGCTCCCAGTTGCTTTTCTTCCACAGACATCTCACAGTGTGGCCAGATAATTTATTGGGGAGCTAGTTTGTGTTTTCTCTCCCTGGAGACCCCATTCTTTGAAGAGCTTTTATTCAGCTTCTTCTGCTTCACGAGAAGTTGTGTTGCTGAAACAATAGTGTAGGTTACATGCTACGTGCTGTGCCAGTCTTTTCCTTTTGGGCCTTTTTTATTTTTCTCTTCAGGCCAAGTTCTTGAAAAGATTATGCATGACCAAGAAAGGTGCTGCAAAGCTCAGAGAGAGCAGAACAGGAGTCTGCAGACCCTGTGAGCACTGGAGATCTATAACTTGCTCCTGATGTTACCATGGAGAGATGAATAAATCACAGGAAGTGAATTGTGGAATAAGCAGAAGAGAGTGCTAGGTGATTCACATGGAAAACTGTGCATATAACGTTCTAGGTTAAATGATTCTAGCCTTTTATTGCCTTTGAGTTATTTTGCAAATCAGTACATTGTAACTAATAGTAATGCAAAATAATGCATGTCTATATGCATGCAAATAAATTCTGTCCAAATTGGGGGATTAGTTGACTTCTTTCCCCACCCCTTTCATTTATTTGTAAATTCATTTCTATATTCCTTTACTTCATGTAAATATATGTTCCTTTGACTTCTTCAAACTGGTAATAATTTTGCCTATCTCCTCATTAATCATGGATTAAGTAAAATCCTTAATGTGTCTTCATTTTACATATGATTAAAAAATAGAGTGGTGATTTTACCTTTTATGAAATTTATCCTTTAACAAGATAAGAACATGTTAACATCTAGGGCATCTGAATAGTAGTCCATGGGAGCCTGTAGCAAGCTTTCCTAAGCCACTTGAACTACTTGGTTGTCATTTTCTTTCGGCAAATATCGAATTGACCCCAACAATTAAATGTAAGGTACCTAGTCTCCTCCGCTGCAATCTTCCTATAAGAGAGAGTATGGTTTAGTGACAGGGAGTCCTGGAGAGTGTCAGCCTCTTATATAATGTTGGTAAACAGACACAAGAAAGAATAGCCAGCTCCTGAAGACTTGTTAAAGAATTCACTAGGACAAGCACTCTAAGGCAGATGCACCAATATTTTCATGGCTGGATCATCTGGCCTTCTTGTGGGATTAGGTAATAGGAGTTCTCTGTGAAAGAGGAGGGTTACAGGACTGTTGTTCTGTACCTTACACGCATAAGCCCTGTACTTGCCTGGCTTCAAGGTCCAAGAAAGAGGCCCGAGTCAGCCGTAGAGACACCCATGGTTTGATGGATGGGCAGCTTATATGTCTGAAACAAGGTCCTGGAGCCTTTAGTTACTCCACTGTGCATGACAGATGGCTGGCCGGACAGGGTGGCGATCTTGACTCCTGAGGTGTGGGAGTATGGATGTTACTACATGGGGAACTGACGTCAGGTTGGCTCATCAGTTACCAACTAGCAGAGGATCTCACCCCTCACTTCTTTAACAAACTATCATGGCGGAGATGTTCTAGTCTGAAGTTTAGAACAGTCTCTTGCTGGGGAGTGGGTGGTAGGGGGCAGGCACATATGTAGGAAGGTCAGTCATGTGAGTTGAGTGTAGATGAAGCAGGCACTGGTCCAGGGAGTGTACAGAGAGCAAGGGAATAGCCATTTTGGGTAGTCTGATCACACAAGGACCAAAGAGGTCATCCCAACCTAGGATACTGCCCACAGGTGTAAAGCTACTGGGCTTGTCAAGGCCTTAAATGTTGTTCATTGCGGGAGGAAGTCCTAGTTCTATTTTTCTGCACGCCTCCCCCCCCCGCCCCCACTTGTGTTCAGACCCTACTCATTTCACCATGAAAAGTCCCTACTGTGATCCCTGTGCTACTTAGCAAACCCTTTATGTCCAGTTTACATAAAGATATTTGAAGTACTTTTCATGCATCTCCTGGGTATGACTTTCTGGTTAGGTCTTTCTTGTGTTGGGATCTGTAGAGCGTGAAATAAAGCTCGTTTGGACACACATCTATCACACTTCTTACTGAATGCAGTTCAGGGCATTTAAGAAGGAAATTTGAACAGAGGAATGCTATGACCACGTGTCTCCTTTAGGAGAGTGTTTGTGCCACGTTATTGTCCATGTGAGTCTACTAAGGATTTTTACTAAAGTATGTCATCTGATTCAGCAGTCCTGGGGTGGGGCTGGTAATCTGCAATTTTAACAAATTCTCAGGAGGTACTAATATCAGTCGTTGATCCCTGGAGAAGACTTTGTTGATCCCTAGAGAAAGAGTTTAAAACACAAATCTGCAGGTATTTCCATAAAGATCAAAATAGTGATTATTTATAAGCTCATAGGTCATGCAGTCTCTGTTGCTGTGTAACTCTACCATTACAGATTGAAAGCAGCCATTGACGATATGAAAATAAATTGGTCTTAATGCAATTTTATTTTAAAAAACCCCCACAGAATTTGTGTTATGCCCATAGGCCATAGTCTGTCAGTCTCTGGTTCAGAAGTATCATTTTGACAGTAGGTAGTATGTAGATGGATATGAAGGATGAGGTGGGGATTGGAGACAGGTAACCCAGTTCAGTGGAAGAAAATTTGATGAAAGCTAATGAATGCTTAGACAAGGACAGAGGAGATCGAAAGTGAAAGTAGAATTGATAGGACTTGACAGGGGTCAACAAAATGGGAGAGCTGGCATCAATACTGGATGGGTTTTCAGGTCCTCAAGTAATAAAATAAAGTATGACTTTTCATGGGCACATTTTGGGAGGATTGGTTTTTGATCTATTGTTTCCAGGATATGAGAACTTTTGTTACTGACATCCTTCAGTATTTATGAAAACCCAGATAGCATAATGCTCATATTAATGATAAAAAGTTAGGGGGGAAAATATGAAATTTCAGGGGGGAAAATTCTCATGTCATTTAAATGTCCTTTCTACTGAAATATGGATGGGTTTGTTTTCTGCATTAATTGCAATTCTAAGAGTTAAGGAATTATATGCTAATTATTAAATAACTGACTTTCTCTTCTACTTAGGGACTTCTGGTAGGTGATAAGGTATATTCAAGAATAGTCAGGAAGTATTACATGCCTATGGTAGTTATTATCAAGTGAACTTGATAGCTGCATCTCACACTTGAGAAACTGGGTATCTTTGGAGGGGAGGATAAAGCAAATACCTCTAAGTTAAATAGCAGATAAATTAAATTATATCACAATACAGTATTGTACCAATTGAGTTCTGCAGAATAGTTAAAAAACAAACAAACTTAGCCCTGGCCAATAGAAATTCAGGAAATATGAACTACCTTCTTTCAGCATTCAGGTTAAAGGCATCATTATCCACAACCCAATACTATTATTAAACCCATGGAAATGAAGAATCCCGTACTAATATTTAATTTAGAATAAAACCAGTTTATCTTCGGTTTTCCTAAACAGTCCCTATAAAATCTTTCAGAGTTTGTTTTAAAATCAGGATCTGACCAAATTTCATATCTAACGTTTGGTTATTACCTCTTTTAGTCCAGTGTTCTCAAATCCCGCTTCTGATCTCCTGAATCAGAAATTCTTGAGATGTGAATATGCATCTGTGGTGGGGATTCTAATGCATGCTAAAGTGTGAAAACCACTGCTTTTATTCAGTCCTGATTCTGCTTACCTTGAACTGTTCTCCTGCCATTTCACTAAATAGCATTGACTTTCATCTTGCTAATTACCTTGTTTAAGCACTCACAGTATATGTTTCTTTGCTTGTATGTCTACTTCTTGCACACTTACTTGTTCTCCTATTTCAAAAAATATTGAGAGGGGTAAATCATATGTCTTTTGCAACACTTTCCAAAAATAGCTTTGGGCTTGAATATTTCTTGCAAGTGAAATGGATCATATTACAGCCATTTCTTTGGGCTGTACCTTTTTTTCCCATCAAGTAAATCTCCTCTGTTCTGTCTTGCTAGACTAGATTATTACCACTCTGGCTTTCTATTCTATTTTTCATTTCCAAGTTGATTTCCTGTAGAGTATCTCTTGAGAACATTGCCCTTTTCTCTTTGGTCTTTATCAGCTCTCTCGTCATAGCATGAACTCATCCATTTCACGTACCATATTCTTCTGTTTCAAACTGTGTTTTATTGGAGGATTTGTTTTCAGTATCTCATCTGACCATATCACATCATATGTGGAAATGGAGTCTTTGTTCTCCTTGATTTTTTTTTTCTCTTGCTAGTTTATACCAATTCGCTTAGATGCCAGCTCTGAAACCTGTTTCTCTGGCATCTCTCCTGACAGTCTTTTTGCTTCAATTTGTAGGGCAAAGCCAGTTTACAGTTAACGTGTTTTTGCATTTTCACAGAAATCTGCAAATCTCGGCAGGTTTTCCCACTTATTTTTTTTTTAACCCAGGATGCAACAGCTGTGTGATAGTTTACAATGATGTCACTGCATCTGAAAGCAGATCAAGGTGTATATTCTACCAGTTATCACCCACTAAGATAAAGATGGTTGAACATAATGCAAATGGAAGTGAAGGCCTTGTGAGACGCATAGACACACAGAATTAGTAAGCCGAAGCAAATGAGATATTTTTATTCTTTCACAGGAATAATAAATCATCTTAAAGGATAATTTTTATGTCCCAAAATGCAAAATTGTGACTCTCCTACAGATATAAGAGCATGTGTTAAAAAAAAATTTTTATTGAACTTGTTATTAGCAAGTGAACCAGACAGCTGTTGTCATAGATTCACAGGAGAAGTCTCAGAAGTACAATTTATATGAAGTAAAGGAAGGTTGAAGTGAGTGTGCATGTGGACACCAAAATCTTTGTTTTCTGTGGGAAAGAGGTGAAGTCAACTGATCCTTTCCCACAGAATGTATTTGCAAGTCTGTAGATACGATTCATTAAGTGTAGTATCAGTAATATACATAACTTAGGTAATATAGCTCAAGAACAATGGAAGGGTAGAAGCAGATAACTCTGAAAAATGGGCTTAAAAGCACTGCTGTGTTTTCCAGTTGGGGCCACCATAATTCTTTTTAATATTTCCAACTGTCCTTATGGTAATAGAATTTCCAAAAAAAAGAAAAACTTAATAGCTTGCAAGATTCTTTAAAATACATGTTTCTGAGCATGAGCTCACACTTGTCAGATAGCGTGGTGGTATTTTCTCATAGTCTGCCTCACAGAGGGAAGTTTTGAGAGCACCTAGCATGAACCAGAGAAGTGCCCCAAACCATGCAGCTGTCCGTAAGGAAACAGCGCCGGCAATGGTGAAAAGCAAGGGCCCTAGAATTACATACCATGTGCCTCCCTTTCCTTATCTGTACAGTGGAGACAAAAATAGTTCCAACCTCATGGAATTCCGATGAAGAGTCAGAGAGATAATACGTAGAAGGTGCTGAGAACAGGAACGGACCCAGTAAATGCTGCCTCCTATTGTTACCAACATGGTCCAAAAATAACACCAGATCTTCTGCCCTCAAAACCCACATACATCCTCCACCCAGGATGGAGCATTGCATTAGGAACGTTGATGTATGTTTTCAAATTTTTAGATTTGACAGCACTGTTTTTATTTTCCCATGGCAAGGACCACAGCAGTGTATGAAGTGCAGATTTTGTTGCTGAATATAAGTTCATGTGCCTGAAGCACAGAAAGGTTTGTTGCAGGGCCATGCCAGGAGATGGGTGGCCCCTGTCCCCCCAAACCTGAACTCCTCAAAGGGTTTCAGGAAAGCACTTTGAAAGACAAGGTGAGGAAGGGGCACAGTTGGTTGTTGAAAACTTCTTGTTGGAATCCTTCGTTCTTGCAGCTGCCCATGTAGGTCAGGTCATGATGTTCCTATAAACCTCTGACAAGACAAATGTTATGCTCTGTTCTGCAGCTCTGTCTCTATATGAATGGACTCTTAAATATCAGACAGTGGTCTCTCCTGTATATCTCAGGCTACAAACAACATTCTTTTAATAAAAGGTGCAGAGTCAGCATGACTAAGCAAAGGCAAGGGACCACAAGGTTAACGTAAAAGAAACATATCTACTATGTAGTCAGTCTTTTCTTCCCTGTTACAGTTTCACGTTTGAATCAAAGAGAGTTGAGAGTGGTACTTGAGCGGATTTTCCCTGGGAATCCTCCTCTCAACACCATGTCAAAGGAGAACTTGTATTCCGTCAAGCCTGAGCTACGCTAATAACACAGTCCCTAGTCCTGTATATCCGCTTCAGTGGAACCTGCAAGTAAATATTTCTGTTTTCTCAGGCTGACATTTCAGCATTATGAGGAAGATAGGAAAGAATACAGCAGATGCCTGTGTCTGGACCTGGTTGTGAGTCATGGTCAGTGCTGTTTGCTTGCTCTCTCACATCCATTCTGTGTCCTTATACTGATGAGAATACATATGGACGAAGGAGTTAACAGAGCAGAGCTTGGGTTTGAAGCTGCTCTGTCTGACTTTTATTATGTGACTCTCTAAGCTCTGCTGCTTCCTGCTTAGAGGAGTTATGTGGTACAGTAGATTCCAGATAAAGTTCAGTTCAGTTCAGTCGCTCAGTCGTGTCCAACTCTTTGCGACCCCCATGGACTGCAGCACACCAGGCTTCCCTGTCCATCACCAACTCCCAGAGCTTGCTCAAACTGATTTCCATCGAGTTGGTGATGCCATCCAACCATCTCATCCTCTGTCGTCCCCTGATCCTCCTGCCTTCAATCTTTTCCGTATCAGGGTCTTTTCCAGTGAGTCAGTTCTTCACATCAGGTGGCCAAAGTATTGGAGTTTCAGTTTCAGCATCAGTCCTTCCAATGAATATTCAGGACTGATCTCCTTTAGGATGGACTGGCTGGATCTCCTTGCAGTCCAAGGGACTCTCAAGAGTCTTCTCCAACACCACAGTTCAAAAACATCAATTCTTCAGCGCTCAGCTTTGTTATGGTCCAATTCTCACATACACACATGACTACTGGAAAAACCATAGCTTTGACTAGATGGACCTTTGTTGACCAAGTAATGTCTCTGCTTTTTAATATGCTCTCCAGGTTGGTCATAGCTTTTCTTCCAAGGATCAAGTGTCGTCTAATTTCATGGCTGCAGTCACCATCTGCAGTGATTTTGGAGCCCCAAAAGATAAAGTCTGTCAATGTTTCCATTGTTTCCCCATCTATTTGCCATGACGTGATGGGACCAGATGCCATGATCTTAGTTTTCTGAATGTTGAGCTTTAAGCCAACTTTTTTACTCTCCTCTTTCACTTTCATCAAGAGGCTCTTTAGTTCTTGATTCCTGCCATAAGAGTGGTGTCATCTGCATATATGAGGTTATTGATATTTCTCCTGGCAATCTTGATTCCAGCTTGTGCTTCCTCTAGCCCAGCATTTCTCATGATGTACTCTGCATATAAGTTAAATAAGCAGGGTGACAATATACAGCCTTGACGTACTCTTTTTCCTATTTGGGACCAGTTCTGACATTCCATGTCCAGTTCTAATTGTTGCATCCTGACCTGCATACAGATTTCTCAGGAAGCAGATCAGGGAGTCTGGTATTCCCATCTCTTTCAGATTTTTCCACAGTTTGTTATAATACACACAGTCATAGACTTTGGGGTAGTCAATAAAGCAGAAGTAGATGTCTTTCTGGAATTCTCTTGTTTTTTCAATGATCCAGTGGATGTTGGAAATTTGATCTCTAGTTTCTCTCCCTTTTCTAAGTCCAACTTGAGCATCTGGAAGTTCATGGTTCACATACTGTTGAAGCCTGGCTTGGAAAATATTGAGCATTACTTTGCTAGCATGTGAGATGAATGCAATTATCAACTCGCAAATGGGAACAGGAGAGTAAGTTCAAGGTCTAGTGACTGAACTTGCTTCATAGAGTAATAGGCTTCACTTCTGGGAACAGGACCTGAGCTTTGCTGAAAGATCTGGCTTTGGTTCTGAGTACTTTAAGGATCGGGACTTCTCTGGGGGCTCAGATCGTAAAGAATCTGCCTGTTAATGCAGGAGACAGGTTTAATCTCTGGATCAAGAAAATCCCCTGGAGAAAGAAATGGCAACCCAGTCCAATATGCTTACCTGGAGAATCCAATGGACAGAGGACCCTGTTGTGCTACAGTCCATGGGGTCATACAGAGTTGGACACGACTGAGCAACTAGCACTTTGACTTTTTGACTTTAAGTGTTGAGTGGGAGCTCTTAGAACTCCCTGGATCAGGAACTGTGAGGCCTGGAGTGGCCCCAGGAGGCTCTCCCACAGCCATGGCAATATAGGCTGGAGCACTAGCAGGCCCAGAGAGCCAGCCCGGGCTGCATAGACTGGGGTGGTGAGTCTGCCTGAATACCCACCACATGCAGCCCCAACGATGGAGGTCAGCAGAGGTCATCAAGGTGGCAGAAGGAAAGTTCACTATTACCCTTGCTCTGAGAGCTCAGTTGCTTGTTCTCTTGGACTTTTGGAATAGAGACATAAATGTTTTTTTTCCTAAGAAAGATTGTTATCATATATATATATGGGAGCAGAAGGCAGACACCTTGCATTATCACAGCTGGGGCTCAGAGCTGCTGTGTTTGATTGCAAACCTGTATGTGTCTCCCTACAACATTCTGGCTGCTTCTGTTCCTTTCATTAGGCTCCAGGAACAAAGTGCCCCAAATAGAGTAGCTTTGAAAAACAGCAGTGTGTTCCCTCACAGCAGCAGAGGCCTGGAGTTCAAAATCAAGAGTGTTATGAGAAGAATCATGCTCCTTCAGAAGGCTCAAGGAGAGGCTTGTGGCAGCATCACCCCAGCCTCTGCCCTTCTCTTTACATGATTTTCTTCCCTCTGTTCCCCTTCCCAGACACAAGGCATTCTCTTCCCTTTGTCTGCATCCAGATTTTTTTCCTTATGAAGATAGTGATCCTATTAGATTAGGGCCCATTCTAATGACCTCATGTGAACTTGATTACATCTGAGATACCATGCTCTCAAATAAGGTCACATTCACAGGTAATAGAGTTAAGACCTCAACATAGAATTTGGGGGGAACACAATTGAACTTGAAACACTGCCCATTCTTTTCTCAGGCTCCCTTTTATTTTCCAGGCTTCAAGTTTTCACCTAGGATAATTATTTGTTCTTTTTTCTCTACGTCCATCCTTCCGATCAAAAACACAGTCAGTGATGGCCTACTGTGCATTAAGCATTGCGGTGAATTAATGTTCCACATGGGTGACAGGGAACCAGTCCTTGTAAACCTTCTCACTGAAGGAGAGAGAAACAATGCAAGTCAACAGATAGATGAAAGAATCTCAGGCTGGACTTAGGAAGAAAGCAAGGTGTTGAAACAGGGCGAGAAGGATGGAGGTGAGAGTCTAGGGTAGGAAGGAAAGGTGTCTCTTAGGAGATTACAGATAAAGGATGAGAAGTCATCCATGGTGAGCTAGAAAATAGTGGCTCAGGCCAAAGGAAAAGCAAGTACTAGACCTTGAGGCAGAGGCCAGCTGACACATGTGAAGAGCAGGCAGTTGACTGGTGTGGCCTAGAGGTTGGAGTAAAGCATGAGACAGACTGGGGGATTTAGGAAGAGACCAGGTCTTAAAGGATCATAGATTAAAAAGTTGAATTTGAAGTCAGGCTAACAGCTGACCAGCATCTATCATAAGATCAACAGCATGCTAATAATACTTGTTAGAAATTTTTAAGCATCTCCTCTCTGCCAGCCATGCAATCAGGCATTTCTCACATTTTATGTCATTTATATTGACTACAACCTCAAAAAGGGCATACAATAACAGCTCTTAGAGCATTTGCTCACTCGTATTTATAGAGCATGGGATGTGTTGCAGACAAATACTACGTCCCTAGGAATGCCATGATGATCTCTGCCCTTGAATTGTACACAGTCTGGTAAAAACATCTGCTAACAGATGATCATACTGATAGCTCAGGGCCAGGGCTGTAGATGCCCACCACGCTGGGCTTAAGTTTACTATACATGTCAAGTGGGGAAGGCATAAGTCCTCCTTGCAGATTGATGGTAAATGTCAGAAGAGTCACCGGATGAGAAGTGCCAGGCCAGGTAGATGCTCCATCTCTAGAGGTTATTATCCAAGCCTTGCTTGTGCTGTGAGTGACAGCTGCCTGCAGGATACCCAGCCTGTGAGAGATGGCAAGACCCTTCAGGGAAGGGGAGATGGGAAAGGCTTTGAAGAGGAGTTAGCTAACCAGAAGGCACAGTGGGCATCCCTCAGGCAGGCAGGGAGGAAGAGGACAAAAATCCACTTTCCCTTAAGCCCAGCACTAAAATATTTATGATTAAAATCAAGTGTGAGGACCAATGTATCTGTGGTTTTGAGGGGAAGAGGCTTCACACTGTAATTTGACATCTCAACCCTGTATGATGCTTGGTAAAAGATGCGTTAGGATAACCCTTAGCAGGCACAGCTCCACATTTAATTTTAGTAACCATGAGAATAATATAGTAATCATGGACCCTTTCAAAGGTTTTCTGTTTCCAAGAATGTACTATTGTCTTTTTTTTTTTTTTAAACATTCATCCACTTGCCCTCTAGTGACAATATTTTGTATTTCACTCCGATTTAGAAAACAGGCTGCCTGCTGGCTCTTGCAACAAATTTTCTTTCTATCAGAGGCTCACTGTGAGTATCAGTCTATTAAAGTACAGGACACAGTGGCCTCTGTGGAATGACTTTATTGTCATCCCTAGGAGAACATTTTGTGGTGGGAGCATTGCCCGGGACCTTAGACAGGAAGTGGTCTCCTCACCTCTGCTTGAACTGTACCAATCCCACCCCTACCAGAAAATAAGGCTTATGAAGGGTTGTGTTTGCTTCACCACTGATGCCCAGTGTCCAGAACAGTGTCTGGTGTGTGGAAGGAAGCTAGTGGAAGAATGGCTGAACAGTGACAGGTGTGCAGGTTGAAAGGCATCAGTTATGAAGCCCCCAGTGCTCGGTCAGGCAGGGAACAGGTGCTTGACCGCAGGTTGGTGTCCTTCCTTCTCTGGCTCTTATCACTTCCTTTTTTTCTTTTGTCTTAGTCTTATTTCTCAAAACTGTTTTCTTGCCATCCTCTCTTTGGCCATTTTGAGCAAAAGTTTGGAAGTTGTATAGAGAAGAGAATTAGAATGGGACTGTGTTAAATCTGAAAGACAAGACTCTCAGCAGACCCCTCATTCTGGTTGATTGTGTTTCACGTTTAATCCTTTTCTGTAAACCAGGCTTCCCCAATCCCTGTTCCATAGACCCATACCAGTCTGTGGCCTGTTAGAAACCAGACTACAAAGCAGGAGGTGAGCTGTGGTTGAGGGATTGAAGCTTCATCTGTATTTACAGCCACTCCCCATCGCTCACATTACTGCTTATCTCCTGTCAGGTCAGTGGCAGTGTAATAAATGTAATGTGCTTGAATCATCCCAAAGCCATCCCTCACCCCAAGTCTGTGGAAAAACTGGCCTCCATGAAACTGGTCTCTGATGCCAAAATGGGTGGGGAGTCCTGTCATAAATCATCCGATTATTTCTCTCCATAGTGTACTTTGGGGCTAGATCATATGCCCTTGGCACTGGTGAAACCTGGAAATCTAATGGCCTGGCTCATAGTTTCCCAGTGTTCAGCCTCCTCTAACTAAGCAGGAACATCCTGGGCTTTCAGAAATGAGGTCAGCCAACATTGCTTTCTTTCCCCAATCATCCTCTTCCGGAGAAGGCAATGGCACCCCACTCCAGTACTCTTACCTGGAAAATCCCATGGATGGAGGAGCCTGGTGGGCTGTAGTCCATGGAGTCGCTAAGAGTCGGACACGACTGAGGGACTTCACTTTCCCTTTTCACTTTCATGCACTGGAGAAGGAAATGGCAACCCACTCCAGTGTTCATTTTTTTTTTTTATTAGTTTTGCCATACAATGACATGATATCGCCATGGGTTTACATATGCTCCCCCTCCAGAACCCCCCTCCCTCCTCCCTCCCTCCTCCCTCCTCCTGGGAAATCTCAATGCACCAGCCCCGAGCATCAATCCTGGGCTGGTGATTGATTACACATATGATAATTAACATGTTTCACTGCCATTCTCCCATCTCATCCCACCCTTGCCCTCATCCACAGAGTCCACGAGTCTGTTCTATACATCTGCGTTCCTTTTGCTGTCTCGCATGCTGGGTTCTCGTTATCGTCTTTCTAAATTCCATATATATGCGTTAGTATACTGTATTGTTGTTTTTCCTTCTGGCTTACTTTACTCTGGATAATGGGCTCCAGTTCCGTCCACCTGAGTAGAACTGATTCAAATGATTTTTTTTTTTTAATGCTGAGTAATATACTCCAGTGTTCTTGTCTGGAGAATCCCAGCAACTGGGGAGCCTGGTGGGCTGCCGTCTGTGGGGTCGCACAGAGTCGGACACGACTGAAGCGACTTAGCAGCAGCAGCAGCAGCATCCTCTTCATAATTGTTTTCTTCCTTTCATTACAGTTGATTGCTCACTTCTGCTTTAAAAGTCAGGACCTTGGGGACCATGCAGATGAGAGAAAACTGATGATGTTTTTCTCTGATGATGGCTGAACAGGCCCACTACATTTCTTCAAATCCTTGTGGTTTAAACAAAACGAAACAAAACTGTATCATCTTCAAGTGCCTTGGGATCTTTCAGGCTGCATAAAAGGGGTGAGCCAGGAGAGTAAGGGAGCATTTCTTTAAGTATTTTTTAAAGTCTTAAGAGTCTTAGTCCTTGCTTAAACAGTAAACTCTTTGGAGAAAAGAGAAGATAACTTTAGAGTTCCTGCCCAGCGTCTGAGCCCCTCAGAGTTCTATCAAATCAGATATGATGCTGAATGGATCCTTTTTGAGAGGTGGGGGCCAAGGTGGATCCTGATTTATTTTTTTGATCCATGATGTTCTCCAGCTCAGAATCAAGTAATGCTCCCCAGTGGGCAGAGGGTGAAGTCTAAACTTCTTAACCTTGCATTTAAAGACTTTTGGAGCCAAGTATCAGTTTCTCTTTTTGGCCCCATCTTCTAGTTTTTGTGGTGTTCCTGTCAAATCATCCTCCCCACTGGCCTCCAGCTCCTTTGTGGTTTCAAATTTAATTATATGTTTTTGTTTAGGGAAGGGTAGAACTTTGATTGATGGAGAAGATACCTGAAAAGTACAAGATACAGATAGTATTGAGAGTTCTATCTGGAATTAATTCTTGTTGGTTATTGTCAGATTTCTTTCAGCTTTTTTTAAAAAAATACATGTCTATATATAATTACTGTGTTTACATATTTATTTACTTATAAAAGTGATGCAGACAATTTAAAAAGTCATATAGGAAATATAGACTCCAGAAAAGAGGAGGTGTTTACAGATAAAACTCAAGTCTTTAAAATGATCATTGCCAATCCTGATTTCCTCTTACCTTCTCCTGAAGTAACCACTGTTTTCGTTTTGTTGCATATTGTTAATTTAATAATATATGGTATTATTCTATGTTTATTTTAGTTCACATTGATAACATAATAAGGCATATATGATTCCATACTTTGCTTTTTTCCTTCAGCTATATTTGTGGAGATCTAGCCAGGTTGTTCCTAGTAGTTCAAGTTCATTGCCTTTAACTGCTACTCCCCACTGTATGCCTGTTTATGCGTTCACCTGCTGGTAGGTAATTGGGCTGTTTTCTCATTTTTGCAAAGCTGTGAGGAAAATTAATGTGGTTTTTCATACACATGTAGGAGTATGTGTCTCTAGTGTGCCTGGCCTTGGTAGGCTCATTTTATTTGCCCACTTTCGGTGATCATGGAATCTGCTGAATTTCCCTTTTCTTTTACTAGTTTACATGCCCAAATAGAGTGGACAGAGAAATATATTTCTCAGAAATTCTTTCTTCTCTTAAATTACACAAGTGTAGAATTCCCTTTATTCTTCTCTCCTCTTGTGGAAACTCATTCTCTTTATCAGGGTTCCACTGAGATAACATATATTGGGTAGTCCTCTCATTTGATGTTTACTGTAGATTTGAGCTATTTTTGTTTGACTTGTTCACGCCTCTGCCAGAGTGAGTCAGTCATCTTAGGGGGCACATTGCTCACACACTCGTTTGTACTCTGTACTTAAGTCTGGTCAGGCTCAAAGTTTAGGTTCTAAAATCAGGTGAACAGTGACACTCCAGGAGAGTCAAAACCACTCTTGTCAAAAAGTTGCTAATAATGTGCTATCTCAAAATAAGTTACACCTAACCAGTCTCCCTGCACCCTGGCAGCGTTACACCTAGTCAGTATTTCTTTGATTAAGCAACAAACAGGATGGACCCTATGTATGATAAATATCTGCTGTCATTTTTAAATATATTTCACTTAGCATGTGAGGGACACAAATTCCTATTGTAAGTGTTAGTCACTCAGTTGTGTCCGATCTTTGCAACCCCATGGCCTATAGCCTACCAAGCTCCTCTGTCCATGGGATTCCCCAGGCAAGAATACCAGAGTGAGCTGCCATTCCGTTCTCCAGAGGATCTTGCTGACCTAGGGATTGAACCCATGTCTCCTGCATTGTAGACAGATTCTTCACCATCTGAGCCATCAGGGAAGCCCCTTACTGTTGTTAGCTGCTGCTGCTGCTAGGTCGCTTCAGTCGTGTCCGACTCTGTGTGACCCCATAGACGGCAGCCCACCAGGCTCCCCCATCCCTGGGATCCTCCAGGCAAGAACACTGGAGTGGCGTGCCATTGCCTTCTCCAGTGCATGAAAGTGAAGAGTGAAAGTGAAGTCGCTCGGTCGTGTCTGACTCTTAGCGACCCTACAGCCCACCAGGCTCCCCCGTCCCTGGGATTTCCCAGGCAAGAGGACTGGAGTGGGGGGCCGCCGCCTTCCCTGGCTGTTGTTAGAGGCATTTGTAAATACAGGTGACAGTGGATATAGCAGATGAATACCCTCGTCTGCTTCTCCTGCTGGGACATTTGGGCTCATTAACCGAGTCAGACAGGGTCACGGGCTCCAGTCAAGGTTCCTCACCTTCATCTGCCATAGCCCCACATGCACACACGTGACTTTGAGTGCTTTGTGATGTGACCGCACTGAACATGCTCCATAATACTTGGATGTGGCAAGGGGTCGGCAGCATGACTGGGACAGAAAAGCTCCTGCTGCCTTGGTTCTGCCTGCTTTCTCTGCTCCACCAAGAGAAAAGGATGAGATTGAATTCTATCAAACATATTTTTTTGTCCTTTCTTAAGGAAAAATCCTTACCCTGCTCTGACTTTTTTTTAAATATATTTATTTTCTTTACATTATTGTGTTGATTTTGCCATACATTGACATTAATCCACCATGGGTATATATGTGTTCCTCTTCCAGAACCTCCCTCCCACCTCTCTCCCGATTCTCTCCCTCTAGGTCATCCTCGTGCACCAGCCCTGAGGACCCTGTATCATGCATCAGCCCTGGGCTGGCAATGTGATAATTTATATGTTTCAATGCCATTCTCCCATATCATCCTACCCTTGCCCACTCCCATAGAGTCCAAAAGACTGTTCTGTACATCTGCATCTCTTTTACTGTCTCGTGTACAAGGTTATTGTTACTATCTTTCTAAATTCCATATTTATGCGTTAGTATACTGTATTGTTGTTTTTCCTTCTGGCTTACTTCACTCTGTATAATAGGCTCCAGTTTTGTCCACCTCAGTAGAACTGATTCAAATGTATTCTTTTTAATGGCTGAGTAATATTCCATTGTGTATATGTACCACAGCTTTCTTATCCATTCGTCTGCTGATCTAGGTTGCTTCCATGTCCTGGCTATTGTAAACAATGCGGCGATGAACATTGGGGTACAAGTGTCTCTTTCAATTCTGATTTCTTCAGTGTGTATGCCCAGCAGTGGGATTGCTGGGTCATATGGCAGTTCTATTTCCAGTTTTTTTAAGGAATCTCTACACTGTTCTATATAGTGGCTGTACTAGTTTGCATTCTCACCAACAGTGTAAGAGGGTTCCCTTTTTTCCACATCTTCTCCAGCATTTATTGCTTGTAGACTTTTGGATGGTAGCCATTCTGACTGGTGTAAAGTGGTACCTCATTGTGGTTTTGATTTGCATTTCTCTGATAATGAGCGCTGTGGAGCATCTTTTCATGTGTTTGTTAGCCATTTGTATGTCTTCTTTGGAGAAATGTTTGTTGAGTTCTTTGGCCCACTTTTTGATTGGGTCATTTATTTTTCTGGAATGGAGCTGTAGGAGTTGCTTGTATATGTTTGAGATTAATTGTTTGTCTGTTGTTTCATTTGCTGTTATTTTCTCCCATTCTGAAGGCTGTCTTTTCACCTTGCTTATAGTTTCCTTTGTTGTGCAGAAGCTTTTAATTTTAATTAGGTCCCATTTGTTTATTTTTGCTTTTATTTCCAATATTCTGGGAGGTGGGTCATAAAGGATCCTGCTTTGGTTTATGTCAAAGAGTGTTTTGCCTGTGTTTTCCTCTAGGAGTTTTATAGTTTCTGATCTTATGTTTAGATCTTTAATCCATTTTGAGTTTATTTTTGTGTATGGTGTTAGAAAGTGTTCTAGTTTCATTCTTTTACAAGTGGCTAACCAGTTTTCCCAGCACCACTTGTTAAAGAGATTGTCTTTTCTCCATTTTATATTCTTGCCCTCTTTGTCAAATAAAAGGTGTCCATAGGTGCATGGATTTCTCTCTGGGCTTTCTATTATGTTCCATTGATCTATATTTCTGTCTTTGTGCCGGTACCATACTGTCTTGATAACTGTGGCTTTGTAGTACTGCCTAAAGTCAGGCAGGTTGATTCCTCCAGTTCCGTTTTTCTTTCTCAAGATTGCTTTGGCTATTCAAGGTTTTTTGTATTTTCCATACAATTTGTGAAATTAGTTGTTCTAGTTCTCTGAAAAAGACTGCTGGTAGCTTGATAGGAATTGCATTGAATCTATGGATTGCTCTGGGTAGTGTACTCATTTTCACTATATTGATTCTTCCAAATCATGAACACGGCATATTTCTCCATCTATTTGTGTCTTCTTTGATTTCTTTCATCAGTGTTTTATAGTTTTCTATATATAAATCTTTTGTTTCTTTAGGTAGAAATACTCCTAAGTATTTTATTCTTTTTGTTTCAATTCCATTCAATGGTGAATGGAATTGTTTCCTTAATTTCTCTTTCTGTTTCTCATTGTTAGTGTATAGGAATGCCAGGGATTTCTGTGTGTTGACTTTATATCCTGCAGCTTTACTATATTCATTGATTAGCTCTAGTAACTTTCTGGTGGAGTCTTTAGGGTTTTCTATGTAGAGGATCATGTCGTCTGCAAACAGTGAGAGTTTTACTTCTTCGTTTCCAATCTGGATTCCTTTCTTTTTCTGCTCTGATTGCTGTGACCAAGACTTCCAAAACTATATTGAATAGTAGTGGTGAGAGTGGGCACCCTTGTCTTATTCCTGACTTTAGGGGAAATGCTTCAGTTTCATTAAAAAAAAAAGAGGAGAGGGACTCTTCTCAAATCATTTTATGATACCAAAATTATGATACTAAAACCAAAAGAATTAGAAGACTGTATACCAATATCTCCCATGAACAAAGACACAGAAGTATTAACACAATTACCAAATAAAATCTAGTAATTAAAAAGAGTATACAGTATGAGTAAACAGATTTATCTAAGGAATCCAAACAATCAAATTTAGCAATTTTATTGTCAAAATGGTAAAACATTGTTTAACATTTGAAAATCACCTGATGTAATATACTGTATTGGTAGAATAAAGGACAAAAATATGTGATCCTCTCAACACATAGAAAAGAAACACTTGAAAACATTTATTACCCATTTATGATAAGAGGAAAAAATTCTCAACAAATTAAGGAGGGAAGTTGTCCCAACTGATAAAGTATATCTATGAAAAGATCACAGCTAACATGATTTTTTTTAAGTTGAAGTATAACTGATTTCCACTGTTGTGTTAAGTTTTGCTGCATAGCAGAGTGATTCTGTTATATATATATAGGCATTCTTTTTTATATTCTTGTTCCATTTGGGTTTCTTACAGGATATTGAATATAGTTCCCTGTGTTACATAGTAGGACCTTGTTATTTATCCATTCTATATGTAATAGTTTGCATCTACTAATCCCAGCCTCCCAATTGATCCCTCCCCCTTAGCAAACAGAAGTTCAATCTCCATTTGTCTGAGCCTGTTTGTATTTCATAAAGAAGTTTACTATCATTATTTTCAGAGAACATAATTTTGTGTTTAAAAAAAAATCCTAAGGAGTCTGCCAGATGTCTACAATTAACAAGCAAGCTTAGGAAGGTAGAAATTCAATTCACAGTAGTATCAAAGAAACAAACAAAAATTAGGAACAAGTTTATAGAATAAGTGCAAGAGCCATACACTGAAAACTACAAAACATTGCAGAAAGAAACTAAAGATGTAAATAAAAGAGGTACATCCCATGGTTATGAGTTGAAATTCTCAATATTGTTAACATGGCAGTTCTGTAATTCATCTGTGAAAGTGGAAAGTGAAAGTTAAGTCGCTTAGTCACGTCCAACTCTTTGCAACCCCATGGACTGTAGCCTACCAGGTTCCTCTGTCCATGGGATTTTCCAGGCAAGAATACTAGAGTGGATTGCCAATTCCTTCCCCAGGAGATCTTCCTGACCCAGGGATTGAACCTGGGTCTCCGGCATTGTAGGCAGACACTTTACCATCTGAGCCACCAGGGAAGTCTATAGTTCATTGCAATCACTACTGAAATCCCATCAGGCTATTTCTATGTAGGACATGTCTTGGGGTTGATTATACTTGGTTAAATTTAATGGATATCTTGTAGACTCCTTTAATACATATTTAGACATTCTTGTATTTCTGGAAAGATTTCTCATGTTCTAGTTTAAAACATTCATGATTCTTCATGGTGGTAATAGGGAGTAAAATTATCCACCTACCATTTTATTGAAGATGTGAGTACCACCCCAGGAATTCTGACATAATTGGGCTGAGATGCAATCTGAGCATGCAGGCTTTAAAATCTGCTTAAGTCATTCAGATATGAAGCCAAGATGAAGAACACCAGATCCAAAGGAAAGTTGACCAACTCCAGCCCATCACTGTCATAAGGGAGGAGGAATCCTGATCTATTTTTTTTTTCCAAAATTGTTTTTCTCAGTTTGAGAATTTGATTTATAGTGTGACACATCCTAATTCACAGTCGTCTTGCACCTTTTAAAACAACACATGGAATCGGGGTAGCTGCATGTCTGGCTGATACTTTGCAGCCAGTGTTCCGAATCAAGTTGGACAGATCAGAATTGTCTGATTGGAACTGGGATGAGATTAGATGGAGGGTTTTCAGAGTGTGGTAGATGGAAGCAGCAGTACCAGCATCACCTGGGGACTTGTTAGAAATGAAAATTCTCAGGACCAGGCCACGCCTACTGAGTCAGAGGCTCAATATGTTTATTTCAACTAGCCCCACCCCCACAGATGTTGATGTGCATTCAAGTTTGGAAGTCACTAGATTAGATCCCTTTATCATTTCCTGCTTTTTCTCACTGCGTGGATAGTCAGTAGTAACGAGGCAACCTATGGAAGAAATGGAACAAAATAGTAATCAGGACATCAGGATTCATCTCCGCTCTGACTCTGCAGATAAATGGAATTGCGTGAGATATAGGCCCTTCCTTTAAAACTAGTTTGGAGTTCATGTCAGGTAAAGCCAAGCCGATGGGGCAGCATTTTAATGTTTAGTGGATGCCCTACAGTTTGCAGTGTACCTTTGCAGCTAATCCAAGTTCACTTTTAGATAATACTATATCACTTCACAGGTAGAATGAATACCTTCTATTAATAAAAATGGTAGTGATTCCTCCCTCTTGTCTCTAATCATTGCTGTTATTTCACTTATATATAAACGTACACAAGGACATAGGTATGTATATAATATATATATATACACACACACACACATATATACGTAAGCATACATGATCATGTGTGTTGTTGATATTATTATTTTGAACAGTTATTTATTAGTTCAATTAAGAAAAATATGTTTCCTTTTGCCTTCTTTTATTCCTTCTTAGATGTTGTCTTTTTTTTCCTTTTAGATCTAAATTTCTGACATATATTAGATTCCTTCTCTATAAATAACTTCTTTTAACATTTCTTTGTTTTTTTTATTGTTTTTGCCATACATTGTCATGATATCACCATGGGTTTACATATGCTTCCCCTCCGGAACCTCCCTCCCTCCTCCCTCCCCCCCGGGAAATCTCGCTGCACCAGTCCCGAGCATCAATCCTGGGCTGGCGATTGATTAGACACATGACAATTAACATGCTTCAATGCCCTTCTCCCATATCATCCCACCCTTACCCTCATCCACAAAGTCCACGAGTCTATTCTATACATCTGCGTTCCTTTTGTTGTCTCGCATGTTGGGTTCTCGTTACCGTCTTTCTAAATTCCATATATATGCGTTAATATACTGTATTGTTGTTTTTGCTTCTGGCTTACTTCACTCTGGATAATGGGCTCCAGTTTCGTCCATCTGAGTAGAATTGCTTCAAATGAATTTTTTTTTAATGCTGAGTAATATTCCATTGTGTATATGTACCACAGCTTTCTTATCCATTCGTCAGTTGATGGGCATCTAGGTTGCTTCCATGTCTTGGCTATTGTAAACAATGCAGTGATGAACATTGGGGTACAGGTGGCTCTTTCAATTCTGGTTTCCTCGGTGTATATGCCCAGTAGTGGGACTGCTGGGTCATATGGCAGGTCTATTTGCAGCTTTTTAAGGAACCTCCACACTGTTTTCCATAGTGGCTGTACTAGTTTGCATTCCCACCAACAGTGTAAGAGGGTTCCCTTTTCTCCACATCCTCTCCAGCATTTATTGCTCGTAGACTTTTGGATGGCAGCCATTCTGACTGGTGTAAAGTGGTACCTCATTGTGGTTTTGATTTGCATTTCTCTGATAATGAGTGATGTTGAGCATCTTTTCATGTGTTTGTTAGCCATTTTTATGTCTTCTTTGGAGAAATGTCTGTTAAGTTCTTTGGCCCACTTTTTAATTGGGTTTTTTATTTTTCTAGAATGTAGCTGCAGGAGTTGTTTGTATATTTTTGAGATTAGTTGTTTGTCTGTTGCTTCATTGGCTATTATTTTCTCCCATTCTGAAGGCTGTCTTTTCACCTTGCTTATAGTTTCCTTTGTTGTGCAAAAGCTTTTAATTTTAATTAGGTCCCATTTGTTTATTCATGTTTTTATTTCCAGTATTCTGGAAGGTGGGTCATGGAGTATCCCGCTTTGGGTTATGGCAGAGAGTGTTTTGCCTATGTTATCCTCTAGGAGTTTTATAGTTTCTGGTCTTATCTTTGATCCATTTTGAGTTTATCTTTGTGTATGGTGTTAGAAAGTGATCTAGTTTCATTCTTTTACACGTGGCTGTCCAGTTTTCCCAGCACCACTTGTTAAAGAGGTTGTCTTTTCTCCATTGTATATTCTTGCCTCCTTTGTCAAAGATAAGGTGTCCATAGATGCATGGATTTATCTCTGGGCTTTCTATTCTGTTCCATTGATCTATGTTTCTGTCTTTGTGCCAGTACCATACTGTCTTAATGACTGTGGATTTTTAGTATAGCCTAAAGTCAGGTAGGTTGATTCCTCCAGTTCCATTCTTCTTTCTCAAGATTGCTTTGGCTATACGAGGTTTTTTGTATTTCCATACAAATTGAGAAATTATTTGTTCTAATTCTTTGAAAAAGACCTCTGGTAGCTTGATAGGAATTGCATTGAATCTATAGATTGCTTTGGGTAGTATACTCGTTTTCACTATATTGATTCTTCCAATCCACGAACACGGCACATTTCTCCATCTGTTTGTGTCCTCCTTGATTTCTTTCATCAGTGTTTTATAGTTTTCTATATACAAGTCTTTTGATTCTTTAGGTAGAAATACTCCTAAGTATTTTATTCTTTTTGTTTCGATGGTGAATGGAATTGTTTCCTTAATTTCTCTTTCTGATTTCTCACTGTTAGTGTATAGGAATGCCAGGGATTTCTGTGTGTTGATTTTGTATCCTGAAACTTTGCTATATTCACTGATTAGCTCTAGTAATTTTCTCGTAGAGTCTTTAGGGTTTTCAATATAGAGGATCATGTCATCTGCAAACAGAGAGAGTTTTACTTCTTCTTTTCCACTCTGGATTCCTTTGATTTCTTTATCTGCTCTGATTGCTGTGGCCAGGACTTCCAAGACTATGTTGAAAAGTAGTGGTGAGAGTGGGCACCCTTGTCTTGTTCCTGATTTCAGGGGGAATGCTTCCAGCTTTTCACCATTGAGGATAATGTTTGCTGTGGGTTTGTCATATATAGCTTTTATTATGTTGAGGTATGTTCCTTCTATTCCTACTTTTTGGAGGGTTTTTTATCATAAATGGATGTTGAATTTTGTCAAAGGCTTTCTCTGCAACTATTGAGATAATCATGTGATTTTTATTTTTCAATTTGTTAATGTGCTATATTACATTGATTGATTTACGAATATTGAAGAAACCTTGCATCCCTGGGATAAAGCCTACTTGATCATGATGTATGATCTTTTTGATGTGTTGTTGGATTCTATTTGCTAGAATTTTGTTGAGGATTTTTGCATCTAAGTTCATCAGTGATATTGGCCTGTAGTTTTCTTTTTTTGTGGCATCTTTGTCGGGTTTTGGAATTAGGGTGATGGTGGCCTCATAGAATGAGTTTGGAAGTTTACCTTCCTCTGCAATTTTCTGGAAGAGTTTGAGTAGAATAGGTGTTAGCTCTTCTCTAAATTTTTGGTAGAATTCAGCTGTGAAGCCATCTGGTCCGGGGCTTTTGTTTTTGGAAGATTTCTGATTACGGTTTCAATTTCCGTGCTTGTGATGGGTCTATTAATATTATCTATCTCTTCCTGGTTTAGTCTTGGAAAGTTGTACTTTTCTAGGAATTTGTCCATTTCATCCAGGTTGTCCAGTTTATTTGCATATAGTTGCTGATAATAGTCTCTTATGATCCTTTGTATTTCTGTGTTTTCTGTTGTGATCTCTCCGTTTTCATTTCTAATTCTGTTGATTTGGTTCTTCTCCCTTTGTTTCTTGATGAGTCTGGCTAATGGTTTGTCAATTTTATTTATCTTCTCAAAGAACCAGCTTTTGGCTTGGTTGATTTTTGCTATGGTCACTTTTGTTTCCTTTGCATTTATTTCTGCCCTAATCTTTAAGATTTCTTTCCTTCTACTAGACCTGGGCTTCTGCATCTCTTCCCTTTCTAGTTGCTTTAGGTGTAAAGTAAGGTCATTTATTTGATTTTTTTCTTGTTTCCTGAGGTGAGCTTGTATTGCTATGAACTTTCCCCTTAGCATTGCTTTCACAATGTCCCATAGGTTTTGGGCTGTTGTGTTTTCATTTTCATTCGTTTCCATGCATAACTGAATTTCATTTTTGATTTCTTCTGTGATTTGTTGGTTATTCAGCAGTGTGTTGTTGAGCCTCCATATGTTGGAAGTTTTGAAAGGTTTTCTCCTGTAGTTGATATCTAATCTCACTGCATTGTGGTCAGAAAAGATGCTTGGGATGATTTCAATATTTTTGAATTTATCAAGGTTAGATTTATGGCCCAGGATGTGATCTATCCTGGAGAAGGTCCCGTGTGCACTTGAGAAAAAGGTGAAATTCCTTGTTTTGGGGTGGAATGACCTATAGATATCAATTAGGTCTAGTTG